>OZ005741.1:146001573-146071573 GCA_963930735.1 Dioctria linearis
TCATGTCACCAAAACGTGACAAATATGACACCTCAAGACATCAGACCTGAGCTTCTTCACTTCGTAAAGAACATGCAAACCTTGAAGAAAGCTCAACCAAATGATGGGAACTGCTCAATCAGCATATCATCAGAATAAAGATGCACCATCGAACCCAAGAATGATGAGAACCTGGAGATAAGACTTGAATAGAAAGCGATACCGTTGATATAATTAATACACAGTGAATTACTTGTTCTTGTGCTTAGATATAGCAGTTAAGTTCAGTTTTTCTTTAGTTGAGAAACGGAAAACACCTCCAAAGAGGCTCTTGTTAATTAACTACTAAATAAAGTTCATTTTGTACAATTCTGAAGAATTGTGTTTCTTTTTTATTAAATTTAAATTAATAAATTTCAGTCGCGTCCAGGAGTCACGCGTGGAGTGGTCCAGTCCGTTTGGTTTTACGCATGGATGGGGAGCGTCCCCGTACAGTCTTAGGTGCCGAGGCTACAGCTGGTACATACCACAGGATGTTGCTGCCCCTGTTTCCCCATCGAGGACAGTCCCTAGTGGCTGCAGGTAAGACTTTTGTAAAAATCTTTGTGTTGCAAATCTGATTATTTTTGTTTGTTTGTTTTGCAAGTGGTGTTGTTTCTTTTTTTTTGTCTTATATTCCCAAAACTAAATAATAAAAATAAAAAAAAAATGACAACTGGAAGACTTCGTGTTCTGATTTTTTCTACCCCGTTCCGATTTTTGTGAGATGTTGGACTTGATCTGATCCTGTGTGGCCCCACCCCGGTAAAATTTTGATCGTTCCAACTACTGTGCTGTGTTTTACATGAATTTCTTCTTTTTGTATCGTATTATCATACAAACTTTCTTTGTATTTGTTTTTGTTGTTACTTAGTTGCTCCTTTTTTAAACTAATTTAATAATATTTGCTTATAATATCCTAATCTAGTGTTAGTTTTTGTTACGTTTTTGTTTTATACTAGATTAGTGTTGTTGGCTTAATATTATTTGTTTAATATATTTTGTTATTATTTTTAATGATTTATTACTAATTCCATATTGGGCTTTATATCTATATGTGTTTTGTATGGCTATCTTATTTTCTATTTCATATATTTATGTATATATAGATTTGTTTTTGTTTTATAAACATTTTCTTTGGCGCTAATTTTTTCATTGTTTGATTTCAGCGTAATCACAACTATGGTGTGTAGTGCCTATATCCTATTCTAGGATTAGTTTTCATTTTGTTACTTTTCCTTGCTATGCTAGTCGTCTTATTTTAGTATAATATATTTACTATTAATAATCATTATTACTATTATTTGTATATTTTTTGTTTGTTCTTTCTTTGTTTTTATATCTACTTATATTTACTTACATAGTTGTATTTTACATTTTTTTTATATTCTCTCGCCTATTGAGGTTTACATAAATTTTGTTTTTCCTGTTACTAGTGCCTTTGTTTCTATTTACTTCAATTGTCAGCTAGTGGTTGTTAGGTAGTGACCTTTAGAAGGGGTGACTTTATGAAGTGGAGATTTTATACCACTTGCACCGACCTTGTAGTTGGTAGGGTGCGAGTCCTTTTAAGAGGGGTAGGCTCTATTGTTTGTCAGGCATGCGTTAGCGAAAAATTTTTGCAATCGGTATTAGCCATTTAGTGACCAGGTACAGCACCATGCATGTGATGACAAAACCAGTTAGCGAAACTGAAGTTGTTGCTAGTACATGTTTAGGGTGGTGACTTATATGAGGCGCTAGTTTTGCTAATTTATCGTTCAGCTCTTTTAATGAGTGGCTTCCTTCTAGGATGAGGTTATACGTATCATCTCCTAAATATAGTTCTGTTCTAACATTTTCTATTTTTGACTCATGGTTAGTTATATTCAGATATTGGTTCACTATTCTTTCTAGTGAGGTTGTGTTTGTGAAATAATTAGGTTGTCTGAGACTCAATTTTTGGATATTCTCTGCCTCATAGTGTAGGATTTGCGACCCCACTTGTAATTGACAGGGATGGTTGATAGTGATTATTCCTTGACCTTCTATTTTCGAAGTTAGGAATTGTTGGGTACACTGAAGGTGTACAATGGTTGGTTCTATCAACGAGAATATCCAAGAATTTGGTTTACTTAGTTTAATAAGTAGGTCTCTGGGAGGTATTTGTGCTCTGAATTGAGACTGAGGCTCTTCCTTTAATGGATTGAAGAGCAGCTTCACTACGCATTCTTTAGACATTGTAGCCTTTATTATGGGAATGCCCAGCTTAGCGATGAAAGTGTCCTTCTTGGAGTTTTGGGTGATCTTTTTAAAGGTTTTTAGATCTAGCGATTTTAACAATAGAATATCTTGTGTCTGTACTTGGTGTGCTACGTGCAAGTACTCGATTTCAGGTACCAGTGATTGTTTGTGGATAGGAAAACTGTGTACTCTGTATAATTTCATTTGAGGTAAATTAAAAATAGGGAGTTGTATTTTAATAACGAATTTATCCTGAACTAGTCGTGCTTTTGTATCGGCTGTCTGATATAATAGAGATAGACAGTTTTGTGCATCTGGACAAGTAGCATGGGACTTGTGGTATATCTCTAGCAAAGTTTTGGGAGACACCATTAGCGGATGGAATTGATGATTTTTGCTGGCAACTATTATATCGAGTAAGGCTTGTTGCCTATACTCAATCTCTACAATTTGCAAATTGAGGCTAGAAATTATTTCCTGCCTCAGTTGTCTCATCAGCAATTCATCAGTGATATTTTGCATTGTATTTACCTGGTGAGTTATTTGACGCTATCTTTCCTGAAGAGATGTCAACGGCTTTTGGATTTGCTGTAGTGTAGTTTTTACTACACTCATCTGCTGTCTTTCCAGGTCGACTAGTGCTTTGGTGTTTGTTTCGAGCTCCTCGAGTCGATTGTATACTTCTTGTTCATTGGCACTCTCCATGGTTCCGAATAGGTAGGGCATCGCATTCCCTATTCCATCGAAGATAGATCTTGTGGATCTTGCCAGTGGAACCACTTCTCGAATGACACTTGTTCTTCTCTTGATATTCTCCAAGAGTGAGTGAACGTGTTTTTGTTGCACCAGGCATAGCTCATCGGTTTGAGAGCGATTTGAACATAGTCGGTAAACTAAGTTTTCCGTCTGTTCCGAAATGTGGGTTTGGTTGTCCGTTAAAACATTCCATGCGCTGTGGTATACTCGTAGTTTTCCCAGATCTTCATACAGCACTCCCGTATTGTTTAGGAGGCGTATGGTGTAGGGATCCGCTGGTATTTGTCCCATTGTCAGATGGCGACAGCACATTAACACAAATATGTGCTTCATGCTCTGCAGAAAATGAAGGATAGGCTTCATTAGTTCATACTTAATAGCATATAATATACATCTAAATATACATCTAAATAGTAGTATTGCTTAATTGAACTGTTAATAGTTTGTCTAATGGGGGCTTAATTGCTAAAAGTATGAGCATTGTACAAAACATAAAAAAAAAATTTTTTTTGTGGAATATTTAATTTACTCATGGCTACTAAAAAGTAATGATTTATTTGTTATATGTTCAGTTTTATTTTTATTTTCTTATAAGTGATAACATATATATGGGCATGTTTATTTAGCGTATTTTTTATTGATTTAAATAAAATTTAGGTAAGGGTTGACTTCGTGAGTCATAGTTAATAATTCCGGGTGCGGAACTTTTAAGTAGGTAGTTGTTAGTTTAACTGGCGAAATTTTGTTTCAGTGCAACTTATTTTCTAAAAGTGTATGTACCAGTATACTACTCGTAGAAGGGCTTCAAACGGTTGTTGTGTACTACAACTTGCCGCTTGCCTATTTTTATGGTAGTGTTTGTTGGACTGGGTATATTTATTACCAGATAGGCCAACCCAGATTTGAGACAATTTGTGTTTTCGGCTTTCACTTTTGAGGAGGCCTTTGTCTCCTAGGTGGAAAGTGAGAGGTCTGACTGTTTTGCCGTAATATGCTTTTGAGCGTTGTTTGCTACCTAAGAGATTTTTACTAACCGTGGCATATGATTTTTGTAGTCTGTATTTGTGCATATAGTTATAACTTTCGTGGTTATAAACGGGCTCAGGATCCCGTTTAGATTAGATGGGACATCCGCTGTGAAGCCGTAAAGGCAATCCATCGGGGTTAATTTAGTACCCTCGTGTACACTATTATTGTACACGAACGCAGCGGTTCGCAGGAATTGATCCCATGTTTTGGGATTTTCGTCTACGATAGTACGCAGTTATTCGATTAGAGATCTATGTGCACGTTCTAGTGCTCCATTAGACTGTGGATGGTATGCGGAGGTCTGTAACTTCTTTACCTTCAGCAGTTTGCACACCTAGAGGAAATTAGTTCCTTGACCGGTGACTAATTTCTTTGGAATGCGATAGCGCGTGAAAATCTCGTCGAAGAAGATTTGCGCCACCGTTACTGCTTCTCCATTAGGTATGGCATACCAATTGACAAATTTGGTAAGATTATCTTGAAAAGTTAAGATATATTTATTACTGATATGGTCTCTTCTAGTGGACCTACTATATCGAGGTAAACCTTGTCGAAAGGTTGATCTGCGATGTCCGTTATTATCATTGGCATCTTGAATTGTGGAGATGCTTTCATTGTTTGGCACTTGGGGCATTTTTTATATCGTTAAGCATGTGTGTCCACCAAAACTTGCATCTAGTTCTTTTATAAGTCTTAATGACAACTTCTCGCCTCAAAAACTGACACTTCTCTGGCTGCAGTTTGAGGTTCTTCTCTCTCAATTTGTTGAAGATTTTGCGAAGTTTATCGTTGTGGTCATTTAGGTTTTTGCCATAAATGATGTGGCCTTTACTATTCTTCAAAATTTTCCTTCTGCTAATCCAGAGTTTAATTATATCTGGATTAGGTTCAAACTTCACAAGCACATCATATACTTCTGTTTCCTTTATCGCAGCCCAAATATGTCTGATGACGACACGGTATCCGTATTTGACAATATTTATTTATTTATTTATTTTTTTATTAGTCGATTAACAAGGCAGATTACAGAGCGAACTCCTATTAAAAATACTACCTTAAAGTTAAACAAGCAAGTGAAAAGTATTCAAAAAGCAAAAGTACAAAGAAGAGAATAAAACTAAAAATACAAAAGCATAAGAAACTAAGAAACTAATTGTGTAAAACTATACTTACAACCTAGAACTACATAACTAAAATTCAATAGAATAGTTACAAAATACATCATAGTGCAATACATTTGAAAAGAAAACTAGAAATTCAAATGGCTAAACAGAAACAATAGGGCAAAGCAATATGTGAGAAAGGAAAAAGGAAGGGGGATAATCCAATATTAATTAATGTCCGATCTCAAGCAGGATCAACCTTTTAAATGATAGGGAACCAGTATTGAAAATGTCTATGTTGGTAAATCTAGAGTTAGACGTCTTTTGTGCTCTGAAAATGGGTGATTTTTCTTTTATGTTGGTTCTGCAGGTAGGTAATTTGAAAACGGGATTATGCCTCGAACTACGGGGCGGTATATGGAAATCAATGAGGGAAAGCAAAGAAGGGCAAGATATCTGATTATTAAGGATTTTATATAAAAACAATGTATCTAAAAATGTTCTTCGGCTATCAAGTGTAGACAGATTGAGTATACTTAGTCTCTCGGCGTATTCCACGGATGTGTTTTGTAACTTGAATAGTGTAATCCTGGTGAATCTACGCTGAACAGCCTCGATTTGCGATTTATATGAGGAATAGAATGGATTCCACACTTGACATGCATATTCAAGAATACTTCGTACTAAGGAGTTAAAAAGAGTAGTATATGAAAGCGCACACTTAAAGGACTGACAAGTACGGAAAATGAAACCCATTAATCGAAAAGCTTTGGACGTAATGAAGTTGATGTGCGATGCGAAGAGAAGCTTACGATCAAATATGACTCCCAGATCATTTAACTCATCAACACGGCACAGAGACGTATTATAAATTCTGTAGTCAAAGGAGATAAGATCCCTCTTACGATAAAAAGATATACACTTACATTTACTAACGTTAATTTCAATGCAGTTCTCCAACAATATTGATCATTTGCTTTCTGTTTCCCCCACTTCCGAAATCGTCCTGGCAGGCGATTTTAATGTTCATAATATACCGTGGCTCAAACATTCTTCTACCACAAGTCCTGCGGGCCGTTTCGTTGAACTCTTCTGTGAATCATTTAATTTGCAACAGCTAGTGGATGCACCAACGCGAATTCCTGATGCAGCTGGAGATAAAGCTAATTTACTCGACTTGTTTCTAACATCTCATCCTGACAAATATTCCATTTCAGTCGGTTCCCCTCTTGGAAATTCAGACCATTGTTTAATCACGGCTCAATTTACCACCTCAAACCTGTGCCGCCCAACTGCTCCACCTACAAGTAGGCTTCTTTGGCACTATAAGAATGTTGATTGGGAAAGTCTCAATAAGTATCTTAAAGAAATTGATTGGTCGGTCTGTTTTGCTTCGAGGGATGTTGATGAATGCACATTACAATTTAATAACATACTAAATCTTGGCATGCGTGAATACATTCCGTATTCTTACAGCAGGTCTCAACAACAGCATGAGCGCTCCTGGTTTAACGATAAGTGCAACCAAGCTATAAAAGCGAAAGAGTCTGCTTTTCGCGCCTATCAATTGCATCCATGTCCGGAAATGAAACAAGTCTACAAGACTGCACGGAACACCTGCAAGTCCATTATCCAGAGAGAAAAATTTCTTTTTGACCAGAATATTAGACAAAGAATCTTGACAAGCAGCAAAGGTAGCAAAGGTTTCTGGTCCCTGGTCAAAACCATCAGGAACAATTTCACCAGTTCCTCTATACCTTCACTACTTAATAATGGTAAAGTGATTGTTGACTCCCTGGATAAAGCTAATATTTTAGCTGCTAGATTCGCTTCAAATTCTCGTCTTCCACCAACTTCACAAACACCTGTTTTGCATCGCCCGTGTGAATGTGTACAAGAGCCAATACACGTTCGTACGAGGGATGTGTTCAGGGTCCTTAAGGGGATCAACGTCTCCAAAGCCGCAGGTCCTGATGGTTTTTCGCCCCTGTTAATTAAAAGCTGCGCCTCATCCTTGGCTAAACCTCTGCGCAAACTCTTCTACTTGTCTTATTCGACAGGAAAATTTGCAACTGCTTGGAAGCTAGCTCACGTTCAGCCTATTCCTAAGAAAGGAGAGGGTAGCGATCCCTCAAATTATCGACCAATTGCCATCTCTTCGATTCTTTCAAAGGATTTTGAATCTATCATTAACTCAAAATTAATGAAGTATCTAGAAACTAATCATCTCATCAACGATCGCCAATATGGCTTCCGAGCTGGACGCTCATCTGGAGACTTGCTGACCTTTCTTACGGAACGTTGGAACCGTAGTCTTCACAATTTTGGTGAGTCTAAAATCGTTGCTCTAGATATTGCAAAAGCCTTTGATAGAGTCTGGCATCCAGCCCTTTTAGACAAACTTAAAGCACTTGGTCTCTCCCCTCCTCTTCTATTATGGATTGAAAGTTTCCTATCTAGTCGCCATATACGTGTTGTATTAGATGGCGTTACATCTGAACCGCATCCCATAAATGCCGGTGTGCCTCAAGGCTCTGTTATCTCTCCAACTCTCTTTTTAGTTTTCATTAATGATCTGCTTTCCCTTACTTTCAATCCCATCCATAGTTTCGCAGATGACAGTACTCTTGATTTCGCTTACTCCTTTGACACTCTTGCGGAATCCAGGGGAATGCCGCATGTGTTAAACGAGATTGCATGACTAGATCATTGAATAGCGATCTTAACAGTATCCTCGCTTGGGGCAAAGCGAATCGCGTCCAATTCAATGCATCTAAGACTCAAAGCTGTCTCATCTCATTAAAACAAGATCATAACTTAACCACACCCGTTTCTTTTGATGGAGCATTAATTTCTGATTCACCGTCACTAAGCATTCTTGGCATTAATATTTCCATTAAGTTAAACTGGACAGATCACATCTTCTCTGTTGCCAAAGAAGCATCGAAATATCTTGGATTTCTGAAAAGGTGTAAAAATATTTCAGCCCGTCAAATCTAGCGCTCCTCTACAAGTCCTACATTAGACCTAGAATGGAATACAACTCCCATATATGGGCCGGGGCTGGTCGCACAGCCTTAGCTTCATTGGATATTGTCCAAAAGAGAGCCTTCAAGCTCATTGGCGATTTGGCAATAACTTGTCATTTCGACTCACTCGAGCACCGCCGCAATGTTGGATGCCTTTCGCTCCTTTATCGCTATATGCATGGTCAATGTTCTGATGAAATATCTAGTCTAATCCCTTGTAGAATGATTCCTGCACGCAATACTCGCGCTGCAAACCGCGCACATCCTTTAACCCTTCAAATTACTTTCGGCCGTACAGTAGAATTCCGAGATGCTTTTTTATCCCGAACAGTGCGAATGTGGAACAGCTTACCATCTTCTGTTTTTCCTCCGGCATACAATCTGCGGAAGTTTAAGGGCGACACACATCGGCACCTCCGCCACTCTCCTCATATCCCCTAATCCTTTCCCTATCTCCTTCCTGCCATGCTGTGCTTTGCATCATAGGGTATCCCCTGAGCTTGGCTTAATAATATATATAAAAAAAAAAAAAAAAACCATGTCGTCAAGAAAAATTCGAGGCCTAGTAGGCCTGTCAGAACGAAGTTCGTGAGGCGTTGAAATGTAGCGGAAGCTCCTTTGAGTCCGAACGGCATACGCTTAAATTCGTAGTAACTAGTGCTAAAAGCGGTCTTATGTCGATCTTTTTTGTCGACTAAGACTTGGTGGTAGCCGTTGGCCAAATCGAGGGTGGTAAAGTACCTGGCATGACCTAGTTGGTCAAGAATTTCTTCGATTCGCAGTAGCGGAAATGCATCGCCAATTTCGTTTAATTTACGAAAATCGACAACGACTCGCCACAATTTTTCACCATCATGTCCCGCCTTTTTGGGGACAACTAATAAGGGTGAATTCCAAGAGCTTTTGCTAGTTTGGACTATCGCGTTGCCTAGCATTTCTCGCAATCGTTCATTTATTACTTGTCTCTGGGACTCTGGTTATCGATAGGCCTTTTGGTTTATTGGGGCCTGATCTTGTATTAATGGAATATTATGGGTGATAGCATTTGTATATGTAAGCTTATCACCTTTAAGATAAAAGATATCATTGTACTCATAACAGAGTTACGATATCGAAGCGTTTTCTTCCGCGTGTAGGATTTCAACCAGGATGAGCTCCTGATCTAACGTGATGAGTCGCGGGCTATTTCTAGGGTCTTCCTGATCCGCAAACAAGTATCTTACATGTTTTAAAAGAGCTATATTTTCCGAAAAGCTCGTATTTTTCTCCTTGTTTTGTTTAGGCATGTGTTTCTTTTCTTTTTTACTTACACTTCTATTCTTAACTCTATTTGATGGTGGAGCTAACGTTGCCTTCAATGAGGTCTTACAGATCTCGCACGCATCTTTTGTAGGATTCTGGGGCCTCATTTGATTCTTAATATTAACTTGTTTGTGTGGTGCAGTCGACATTGCCTTTATATAGGTCTTACTGACTGAGCTCACACGCACATCTTTTGGGGCTCCTCGACCAAAATGGCTAGCTTTTTTAGGTGATGGACTCGGCTTTGCCTTTGAACAGGTATCTCTGATATCACATGCACCTATACTGGGGCTCTTACGCCTTGCAAATATCTTAAATCTAGGTATATTGGATGGAGGAGTCAGCTGCATTTGGTTTATCGGCTGCTGGATCTCTCTCGCATCCCTCATTGCACTCTGAGGCCTTAATAATTTTGTAATTTTTTTTTTATTGTACGGTGCAGTCTGCCTTGTCCTTCGCGGGTCTTATTGGTCCCGCACGCGTCGGTTATTTGGTTGCTTGGTTGACATAAAAATTTGTATCTAGGAATTTTGGAACTAGAAGCCTTGCTCGACTTGGGCTCGGGTTCGGGAAGCTCACTGTTGTTTATGTTGCTTGTTTGCGATGCATTCGGCTTGAGAACGTTTTGTATATATGCGGCTTCTCCTACTGGGATGACGGCGTAGTCATGGATAGGTAGCAATTGTACCAATAAACTGGAGATGACTTCTTGAAAATTGTTACTGTTGAGTATGGCTACTTGCAATGATTCTCTTCCAGTGGGCAGTAAACTGTTGGCCAGGAAGACTCCATCGCTTATTTCTTTTGATAGACAGAGCATTTCTTCCTTCACTCGCAACGTGACTGTGGTGATCATTTGTGACCTAGCAGGTATGAATATTGGTTCTTCTAAGGTAACCAGATGCTGCCTCATTTCGTAGGTCTCTTGATCACCCAGACAGCTCTTTTCGTTTTCCATTGGCTCTTGTTGAACCTTGCAGCCAGCATTACTCTTTTGAGTTGTCTTGGAGACACTGCATGTAGATAGCTTAACGTGTTCAGATTCCATCTTTTCTTCCAGTGATCTCACTTCGACTGCTTTTCTGGAGTACAGCTTGTATATTTTGTGTTACAAGGGCACAGTAAACTCTTCGGACTTTGTTTCCGTGCAAGGAAACTTGAGTGTTTTGTTTGGGCCTTCAACATTACAATGATTTTCTAGGAAATTATTTCCTAACAGGCCGTCATCGGAAAGACCTGGCAGGTTCTGTACCACCTGAAAATTGCAGGTAATTTTATTTTTAAAATTGAAGTTACCCTTGCAATTTCGCAGTGTCTTTGCGGTTTCCAAAGGGGTCTGCAGAGTGCGTGCCTCACTTGAATTATTTACTTTGAGGTCTTCATTGCTTTCTTCTTAATAATGCTGACCTCAGCGCCAGTGTCCACTACTAGTTTCGTTTGGCCGTAGAGGCTTATGTCCAGTGGATGCTTCACTGTAGGGACACCGGATTCGGGCGCTTAAGGTGACCCTTTTGAACTTTTAGTTGGATTTATAGTCGAGCCGGGGAGTTTTGGGTCGACTGCATGTCGTTTCCTTGACTCCGGGCTTCCCACTTTTTCTTTTGCCTGCACTTTTCATCTGCGTGACCACAAAAAATACAATTAAGTCTTATGTTAAAGACTTGGAGGCCTTTTGTGTTATGCTGTTCTGCTGGTGGTCTGCTGGGGAGGCGTTAAGGCACAATTTGTTGAGACTGGGGGAAGTCCTGGTGTGTCTGTCTATTTGTTCTGCAATCACGAACGTCGTGTCCCTTTTTTTGCAGTTTGAGCAGAAAGGGGTGTTTTTGCGCTTTAGGCAATCTGTATATGTGTGACCCTTTCGCTGTCAGAAGCCACACGTGATGTTAGGGACAAGTGCATCTGTGTCCGACCTTTTGGTTTCAGAGTATAAATGAGCTCGCTGTCGTGCCTGTAATATTGTATTATTTGCGTTGCGTGAGAAATGATTTGGTTTCGGTTCTCGAGGTGATGTGAACATAGGTGTTGCTGGCATTTGGTAGTAGGGAGATCTATACTATGCTCTCACTCGTAAATCAGGATCTATTGGGTCCACTGGAGCCAGAGGACTCTGGACGAATGTAGCACTTTGCTGCAATTTCTACATGTCCAGGACTTTTTGTATTAGAGCTTCTATATCGCTTTCTCCCTGCGTGAGTAGATATTGACACAAGTGTGTGTTGGTTACTCCACTTTTGAGAGCATTTTTAGCGAAGTCCATCAGCTGTGTTGTCACAGCCGGTACTGCCACAGCTCCATACTTTTTTATCGCAGCCTCATTGCAGATCGTCAACAGCTGCTTCAACCTTGTAGCAAAAGCAGTGAGAGATTCCAATGGTTTCTGGTGCGTGGTGATCAATCTGTTCACCGATTGTTGATACATCTCACGGGGAAGGTACGTCCTGTTCAAACGTTCCTCGACCTCAGTGGGGACGTCTGAAGTGAATTGCTGATAGGCATCACCTCTTAATCTTGTGGGGAGGACCTGAAGTAAAGCTACCTTTTCTTTTTCATTAAGACACTGCATAGTTTGCTTTCAGCAGCCGATGAAGGTTTGTAGCTCACGTCCCATTTATGGGGCACTTTCACCCGAAAATAAGGGGAAGAGCTCAGCTATCAATTTTGCAACTTAGGCGTAATCCACCATATTTTGTAGCCTCTTGGCTGAATATTTAAATTTAGGTGGACTAATGGGACTACCTTCTGGGCTGGTTTCCGGTAAGGATTCTTCCAGCCAGTCTAATAAAAGGTCCTCTGATGTAGGGTCTGTCATTTCACTATCACTAGCACTACCACTATCACTTATTCTATCACTGGTATCTTTATTTAAATTTAGATCACGCGAGCGCTCGGGTTCGGACAGCTGTTCGAGTTCCTTTCTGAAGTGAACTGTATTCTCTTTTAATTCTTTAATTCTAGCGAGTCTGATCTCGCGTTCCTTACTTAGTTTTGTGTCTAAAGCCTCACACTGAGTAATTGTGAGCTTGTCCGAATCCCGTGCTCTTGTGTACAATTTTTGTCGAGATCCTGTTGGAGTTGGTGTTGATTGTTGATCTGCAGCTGATGATGTGCCTTCCCGGAGGTGCGTAGTATTGGCACCTGGGGCTGATCATGCGTTGGATAAAGGTGGAAGAGTTGTGCTCTTTGCTGCGTCTGGTTCCTGTTGGAGCTGTTTACTGTTCTCCTCTGACATGAATTCTCGGTTTAAAGGGGGCCCCTGCCTACTTATTTCCATTTGATGTAATTTGGAGGGGGTATCCGTAACCGTCTTCTTATTCCCTCTGAGTACTTCGTGGGCTTATAGTTTGTTTGCTGCCGAGGGGGCCTTGAGCCGTCTTAACTTCCCCTGGTGTTAGGTGGGGGCTTCAAAGCCGCTTTCGAATTCCCCTTCAACTCTGGATCGAAGTCTTCTAACGAACTAGCTGACTGCTGTTTTCTCGGCTACCCTGCTGGCTTATCCTTAACAGGATTAAGTATTCGTTCTTCTGGGTGCCTTTTGGTAGTCTTGTTTCCCTCGGTGGTGCTTGTGCACTGACTGGGATGAACGTGTGCTGGCCTGGAGCAGAGGCACTTAAAGATGTATTCTACCCGAGTGTTGGGGGTGACTTGGCTTGAATAGCGTCGTCAAAGGATACCCTTTGGTTCGTAGGATCTAGGAATTTAAGCTTTTGATTGTTTGTTGAAATCAAGCTACCCTGATCCTACCGGCTGCGTCAATTTTGTTACGTATTATTTGGGGTAATTCCCTAACGAAACCACTTTACGCCGTTTACTGTCATCACACCCAAAATTGGGCTGGAATCTTCCTGTTGTGTAATGGCTGATGTTGCAAAATAATTGCAAAAAGGGTTATAGCTTTGAGTGACAAAAGGTTTCACAACACAAATTACAGCAAAATTCATCAAATCTTGGCCTCAAACAACTACCCCATCAGCATCATAAACAAAATAATAAAACAGGTCAAACATGCTCCAGGTAGTAATAACAAATCAACAGATAATACAGGTAGCCAAAACATACAAACCCCAATTTACAAAAAACTCACATACACGCCACATATAAGCAACAAAATAACTCCCTCTCTACAAAATAATAATACCAACATTAGACTGGGGCTCCAGCCCCAAAACAAATTAAGACAAATGTTGTACACAGACACCAAAACAAATATTGTAAAACCAACGAAGGGCGACATACACGAAATAAAATGCAAGACGAATATTTGCAACACGGTCTACTTTGGAGAAACAGGAAGAGACATAAAAACACGCATGCGTGAACACAGAAATAATTTTATTAGAGGACATCTAAACTTACACAGAATAACAGCCAACAACGGAAGGATGAGCGGAACTATCGCACGGCCTGTCATGCAATTAAAAACACACACACTTTTGATTTTGAAAATCCCAAAATCCTACACAGAGAGCCAAGTTGGAACAAGACAAAACCCTCGAGAATACTTCACAAGCCATGAAACAGCCGTCTTGGCTTTTTAGTTTGTCCTTCTCTTTGACTGTTGTTTCTATTTATTTATCTATTTTTAGTTAATTTTTTAAAATGTTTGACTTGTTAATAATTATAATATTGTTATTGATTATGTGATATTCTTTTTTGAAGTGCGGTTCTATGTCTCTCTATCGTTTTCGTTTTCAAACTTGTTTTTTCTTTTTACTCTGTGACATAAGGTTTTAATAACCCATTTTAAGTAACTTTGACATACCAATTTTTTAAGTAAGTGATTACCATTAATAAGAAATTGTTTGCAAAATTACCTCTTTGATTTGTATCTTTGTGAGCCTTGATAATGGTCTAAACCAAAGACCGAAATATCGGAATATTTTCTGAAAAATAGAAAATGGCTTATACAACCATATGATGTTTTCTTAAAATAAACTGGATCACCGGGTCGTATAATCCCATACACTCCACATCTAAAAGGAATCGAAGGCCCACAAAACATTTTTTTCTCATTAGTTGCAAAATAAAACACCGTTCGATTAGACTTGACTTTAACTTGTTATCTTTATTCACTAATATTAATTTAATCTCTTTTCCTTTCCACAATTCAGTAAATCAACAGTTTATAGTTTATAGTCCACAATTCAACCGGGGCAGAACCAAGCAACCAGTCATTTTACGTTAAATCAGTTGTTTTCCGTAAATCAATTGTCCTCTGGCCAATCGATTCATTTTTGTTAAACTATTTACCTTTGATAACATCTTTCAATAAATCTCAGCAAAGCGATTACTTCTTAATGTTAATTATTTGTATACCGACAAAGTCAAGCAGCGAGATGAATCCGGCGAGGTTTAGAAACGAACTCTAAAGGCGATTACTTCTTAATTGAGTTAACTATTTGTCAACCGATAAGATATTTTCAAACCAACTAATTATTTTTATTCCGACAAAATCTGAGGTGGGGTTATTCCTTCGAGGTTTAAAAACGAGCTCTCTGATTTTAATTTCGATTTTCTTAATCAAAAAGTGCAAAGAAGTGCTTAATTTGCCTGAGAACATATTTTATCTTTGTTTAATCATGCCCACAAAAATTTCTCGCCGGACGGAGGTGAAACCCGATATTTTCGTAAATATCGAGCCACCAACCCGTCTTCTTATCGTTTCCCACATTGTTGCGCACTTGTATTTGTATTTTATGTTGACAAATCTTACTGAGTGTAAGATTTGTCCACATTGTTGCGTACTTGCATTTATTTTTATGCTGACAAATCTTACTGAGGGTAAGCTTTGTCATGGAATTTGACTTTATTTGTCGCTTGTTTGTTTGGGCCAGGCAAAGAAATTGCTGATGCAACTTTCTTTGCGTGTAAGTAGATAAGCTGGTCACGTTGTTAAAAATGTGCTCAGCTTATTGAGCCCTTTTATGATATTATTTCCTTTTGCTTTCAGATTTCTTATTTATGAGTTTTTTTGTTTTATTGATTTTAGGCATTTGTTCACCATATTATTATGGTTTTTAGGACCTGGTGTCGTGTACACAACAATGTAATATATTGATGCTATGTACCTGCGGGAAAATTCATGCTTAATGGTTCCATACACAGTTCTGAAATGGCAAAATGAATGCTTCCACTAAGTTTAAAAGTAATGCTTCTTTTCACTTTCCAAAGAATTTAAGAGTACTGGTTCTTCTCACTTTCCAAAGAATTAATAAGGAATGTTTCTTTTCACCATGCAAAGAATTAAAAAGGAATGCTTCATTTTACCTGTAGAGGCAAGGTGTGCAAGTTAATATATAACCACCTTATACACCTTCCGGTCGTAAGACATCAATGTATTAAAGGAAATGGACTGGGTATAGAGCGTATTGCTTTCATACCTTTCACAGTATGTTTACGAAATGCATCCAAAATTGTTTCGTTTCCCGCTGGGGTATAGTATAAGGCGGTCACTTGCATACCTTTCTTCTGAGTGACGTATTAGGTGGAAGGAAAGCTTCCTTAGCAATTCTTTTTAAGGTGAAAAGAAGCATTTTTTATTTAGTCTTTGGAAGGTGACAGGAAGCAATCCCTATTAATTTGTACTGACTGTGACCTTATCCTGAAGAATTACTAAATACATCGTAACGCAGATTAAACTTTACAGCCGTCGTACCGCTGTAATAAGTTCGAGGTCGAAAGAAAACCCACTGTATAAAGCTCATTCGTGCGAAACGAGAGTCACTGAGTCAGTCGTAGTGCACCCATACTCGAATCTACTTGCTCGCATCGCCTTCAAAGTTTGTATTAAACAGCGCATTCCTATATAGCCAGTTTCACTAAGTTGATTACTTAAAACTAGAGAATTAGAAGTAGAGTTGTGTTAGGTTAGATCAGTGTACAAATAAATATATTATTATAACGTTGAAGTCGGTCTTTCAATTGCACTACAACAATTGGTGACCCCGACGACCGACGAACAGCGTAAAACAGTTCGTTATCAAAAATTATCAAAATTGAAGGTGAGCGAGTGGATATACATATATATACAGCATCCACACAAGGTGAAACAGAAAAATCCTCTAAAGGCGTCGTCATACAAAAAGGGCAAATAGTGGTCATTGGAAAGTGAAGCATCTAGCGGTCCACGCTTTCAGCAATACGGTATATCTAGAAGTGCGACATACATATCACGTGACGAGCTACAAATATCTATATCACATACAAATACAACGCAGCACATTATCTACAGATTAACGTTCCAGCAACACGAAGCGACGGAACATAATAATCATCACACATATGACCAAACAAGCAAAGTAGCAAACTTCGCAGCAACGAAGCATTATCAAGTGTGTGTGTGTGCATTTCAACGCATTGCGAAGTTCACGTGCCCACATCTACAGCATAAACACATCAAGTGCATAGGAACAGCTGCACATAAGAATGAACTCCAATAAATGGTACCCCCATACGTCCTCAAATTAAGTATAGGTTAAAGTAAAAGTTTTCCAATTTGAGTAACAAAATTGAGAAATGACACAAGTGAAATTTATTTCTAAATTAAATTGAAATACATATTGATTTTTTTCTTCGTTCTCTAAATATTTTTAAAATGAAATGAATCAACAAAGTAAATATAGAACTTCAAAAAATGGAAACAACATAAATTGAAGTATTTACAATTAGTTTTATACATTTATAAAATTGTTTCATTAGATTAGCAATAAGATAACCTTTTGAGTTCCAGAAAATTTAAACAAATAATTGAATTACAATTAGATTTATTCACACATTTCTTAGCGAGTTTGGTAGCACATAGTCAAACTAACAACATAACCAGCTCTTAAATTTTCTACAAGTGTCATTAGCATTATATATATATATATATATATTCTTTTTTTTTAGTGTGGTTCTCTCAAATTTTCTATTTTATAATTAATATAACAAGACATATTAATAACACTAGGTGAATGCAATAAATATTATCAACGCGAAAACAATTAGTTGTAAGTGAGCAAGTGTATAACGATACTGAGCACATTTAAAGCAACGGGAAATATAATTAAATAAGGCGTTTCTTTGTGAACTCGAACTTACATACATAGGCATAAAACGGCTTAAAATAAAATTACCATAATGTTAAATGATAAAAGTGACGATAATAAAGACGAAAAAGGGTCGGAATCACATAATCCCTCCAGCGATCTAAGCTCGATTGCTGTTAGACTTCCCCCCTTTTGGGTTAGTTCTCCAACCACTTGGTTTGCACAAGCGGAAGCACAATTTATTATCGGAAAAGTTACAAAGGATATATACAAATACAATTACGTCCTAGCTTCTTTAACCCAAAGTGCACTTGAGTCCGTACTAGACTTTATCCAAAAACCAGCAGAATCAAAAATATACTCAAACTTCAAAAAACTTTAATCGAACGGCACTCCCTTAGTGAGGAACGCAGGCTAGAAAAACTACTGTCATCAGAAGAAATAGGCGATCGAAAGCCATCGGAGTTTCTCAGATCGTTAAAGCAACTGGTAGGGACAGGAAGCTCTGGCTTACCAGGCTTCATCAAGTTATTAACATTGCATTAATTCCTCAGCAAAATATTGAAGAAAGTGATCTCATCTCTCTTGCTGATCGAATTTGGAAAGCGTCAACGCCTCTGCGAGGCATCTCGTCGTATAATTCCCAAGAATCTTCATCGGAGTCCACCGCAGAACATTCACTTATTCGCGAAATGAAA
This sequence comes from Dioctria linearis, assembly GCA_963930735.1. Taxonomy (NCBI): domain Eukaryota; kingdom Metazoa; phylum Arthropoda; class Insecta; order Diptera; family Asilidae; genus Dioctria; species Dioctria linearis. The sequence goes on from OZ005741.1 coordinate 146,019,756, forward strand.
GAAATTAAATCCATGATGAAGTCTCTTGCAATTAATCAAAATCGGAGTCGTCGGTCATATCGAAATAATACGCAAAGATATCGAAACAATTCAAAAGAACATCGAAATACTTCGCGACATTATCAAAACAATTCACAACAGTACCGAAACAATTTAAAGAGTCGAGAGCGTTCAATTAACTCAACTCAGAGCGTTTGTTGGTACCATACCACCTTTGGGCAGCAGGCACAGAACTGCCATAAGCCATGCAGTTTTAGAAAAACCAAATAGATCCAAATAAACCCAGAACAAAAAACCTGAATTACCCAGCTGCCACCGTGACAAGCAGCGAGGCTGTAACCACTTCACGCCGCTTATTCATTCGGGACTCTGAGAATCATCTCACATTCCTCATAGACACCGGAGCTGATTTATCCGTCTTACCTGCATCACTGTTTCCTGAGAAGAAAACAGAATCTTGTCTTTTACTTTCCGCCGCCAATGGTACAACCACCGAAACGCGTGGCACAAAGGTACTAAAACTAAACCTAGGATTAAGAAGAAACTTCGTTCATCTATTCATTTTAGCTGACGTCAGCAGACCAATATTAGGAGCCGACTTTCTCGATAAATTTAATCTAGCAGTAGATGTTCGTCTAAGAAGATTAATTGATTCAATAACAAAACTGTTCACATAGGCTGACCATACCTATGTCAATACACCAACTCTACGGCATTTTTCGTTTGACAGCGACTTTGGAAAAATTCTACACGAATTCCCATCGTTGGTGTAAACACCCAATTTCAACAAACCCGTAAAGCACAACGTTTTGCACCACATTAACACAAAGGGGAAGTTACCTTTCGCAACACCTCGGCGTTTTCATATAACAAAACATAAAGCATCGGTGCTGGAATTTCAGCACATGATAGATTTAGGTATCTGCCGACCTTCCTCCTCACCTGTCTCCTCACAATTGCACATGGTAAGCAAGAAGGATAGTCCCGATTGGCGTCCATGTGGAGACTATCGAAAATTAAATGCAATCACGGCACCAGACAGATACCCAATTCCACACATACAGAATTTTTCAATGAACTTGGAAGGTTATACAATATTCTCAAAAATTGACCTGGTAAGAGCATACCATTACATACCGATAGCCACAGAAGACATTCACAAAACGGCGATCAAGACTCCTTTTGGACTATTCGAGTTTATGAGAATGCCATTTGGTCTCAGAAATGCTAGCCAGACGTTCCAAAGATTTATAGATGAGGTAATAAAAGGACTCGATTATGTATTTGCTTATATTGACGACTTGCTAATCGCTAGCAAAGATGAAGAGGAGCACAAAAAACATCTGCGAGCTCTTTTTAAACGACTAGCTGACAACGGATTGACACTTAAACCCTCAAAATGCATTTTTGGTGCTAACCAACTTTATTTTCTCAGTCATACAATCTCCTCAAATGGTATCAGACCATTACAAGATTGAGTGGATGCAATCCTTAAGCTTACACCGCCCACATCAATACGACAAATACAACAGTTCATAGGAATGATCAATTATTCCAATCGATTCTTTCCAAAGCTAGCTGAACTGTTAAAACCGATGTATACACACTTAGCAAAATTAGTTAAGAGTAAAAAAAATAAAAGTTCATTCGCTTGGCCACCAGAGTGTCAAGAAGTTTTCACGAGTGTAAAGCAAGCCCTCTCCAAGGCTACATTATTAGCTCATCCATTAGAAAACGCTCTTTGCAGCTTCACCACAGATGCGTCAAACTTTGCAGTCGGAGCTGTCCTACAACAAAGTAACAACAAAGGCTGGCAGCCATTAGCATTTTTAAGCTTTAACAACAAAAACTGAGCGCAGTCCTTGACAATCCAGACAACTGGATTACATTTCTCAATTCAAGAGTAACATAAAATATATCTCGGGTAACCAAAATGTAGTAGCAGATCTACTGTCCAGATCAAAAAGCTGTGATGAGATCAATAAAGTTACACTGAGTATAAAAACGCTGTCCGAGTCGCAACAAAATGACAATGAATTAAAAGAGTTAGTAGCAAAGAAGTCAAAAGTCGCTTCCAAGTACACGCTAGAATTCATCCACGTACCGGTCACAGGTGAGGAAATATGGTGCGAGACAAGCACAAAAACGAACCACCCATATGTTCCACTGACACTTCGCAAAACAGTCTTTGAAGTTATTCACAATCTAGCTCACGCTGGAATTCGCGCCACACGCAAGAAAATAACTAGCAGGTATTTTTGGAAGGCAATGAATAGGAACTGCGGCGAATGGTCTAGAGCATGCATTTCATGCCAGAAATCCAAAATACATCGCCACACAAAATCACCTTTTGAGTGTTTTAACATTCCACATAAGCGATTTGAACATATTCACATGGACATTGTAGGTCCACTACCTCCATCGGATGGTAACTCCTACATACTTACGATAGTGGACAGATTCACCAGGTGGCCAGAAGCGATACCTATTAAAGATATCACTGCCTCAAGCATAGCAAAAACCTTCATAGCTCACTATGTTTCACGTTTCGGTGTACCCCAAGAAATCACAACCGATCAAGGAACCCAGTTCGAGTCAAAACTTTGTTTAGAAACTACGAATCTACTCGGCTCAAATCGAATTCGAACCACTGCCTACCATCCACAGGCAAATGGTATGGTAGAAAAGTTTCACAGGCAGCTAAAGTTATCGTTAATGGCATGGCAAAACACAATTATTTGGTGTGACGAACTACTACTAGTCGTGTTAGTAATACGAACTGCTATAAAAGAGGATTTAGGATATTCCCCTGCCGACTTAGTCTACGCTCAAAGTCTAAGAATTTCAGGCGAATTCTTTTCTCCAGTCACATCAAATGACACCTTAGATACGTCCACTCTGCTCAATCAATTGCGAAAATCAATGCAGATAATAAAACCACAAAACACAAGAGACAATTTAGATAAAATCTTTTACGTCCCGAAGAGCCTCAACGAAGCGGATCACGTTTTCGTTAGAGTCGACAGATTCAGAACAGGACTTAAACCACCCTACGAAGGGCCATATAAGGTAGTTCGCAAGCTGCGAAAGCAGTACATCCTAGACATAAATGGTAAACAGGCATCGATCTCCATAGATACGCTTAAGGCCATACATTTTTATGCGACCAAGACCACTAGATCATACACAGGAGGTATGACATAATTCATTTAATCGACGCTACGCTGTAGGGGGAGTGTGTAGAGACTCTGACCTTATCCTAAAGAATTACGAAATACATGGTAACGAGGATTAAACTTTACAGCCATCGTACCGCTGTAATAACTTCGAGATCGAAAGAACACCCGCTGTAAAAAGCTCATTCGTGCGAAACGAGAGTCACTGAGTCAGTCGTAGTGCACCCATACTCGAATCCACTTGCTCGCATCGCCTTCAAAGTTTGTATTAAACAGCGCATTCCCATATAGCCAGTTTCACTAAGTTGATTACATAAAACTAGAGAATTAGAAGTAGAGTTGTATTAGGTTAGATTAGTCTACAAATAAATATATTATTATAACGTTGAAGTCGGTCTTTCAATTGCACTACAACAAATTCTTCGGATGGTGAAAAGAAACATTATGTTGGCGCCTGAAATGAGAAAAAGAATAGAATATTAACTTTAGTTTAATTATCTAATGCTTTTCGATATTTACAGTATTTACCTGAAATTTCGATGTTCAGAAAGGTTAGTCAACTCTGAAACGATAAACTTTATCATCATCTACAGAGAGATCAATTGCCTGAACTTAACTCAGCAGTATATTTGCCGTTAGCTGTTATCAGCAAATCATTCGATATCTATTGATGTCTTTGACTCTGCATGCATTGTCTCTCAACTCGTGGAAATAGTCACCACGCCACACACAGTATACATTAAACTGGGCTCAGTTTTCTTTTAATTGTAATTATTTGTTATAATTAACAAAATTACATATTGATATACATAAAACTTTAACGTGTGCAAGCAGACACCTATGTACCCAAATACATTACTTTTAAATTCTTTGGAAGGTGAAAAGAAGGATTTCTTTTGAATTCAGTGGAAGCATTTATTTTGCCCTTTAGTAGAAGTGTACGGAACCGTTAAGCATGAATTTTCCGGAAGGTTGGAAAGAACCATTCAGTTTATGCTTTCAGTAATGTGGAGGGAAGCACTCTTCCTATTTCCCGTGAGAGGTAAAGGAAATTACTTGTCCTGCTATCTTAGAAAGGTGTAGAAAATAAACACGTCTTCACTTATTCGAATCTCGTACTTAAATGAAAATAATCCACTTCTTCTAAAATAATGCACAAATATGCACAAATCAGAATACACGCACTTTTCCTTCCTTCATTGTTCTTAGAAATACAATGAAACTATATAACTCTTTTTCGACCTGAACACACTCCCGTTTTTCGATAACAACAGGAATGAAGATATCTATTTATTACCTCTGCCTTCTCTAAGTATTCCTGAGGCCAATGTCACACGAGCGGCTTATGCCGCGCTACCTTTTTACCGAGCGCCATATATTTTGACAAAAAACAGAGAAAAATGTTTTAATATGCATATAAGTGAAAACATGCTTAAGCGCTTTAATTCTAATATATATTAAAAATAGTATAAATCTTACTGATAAGATTGAAATAGGGCAAATGGCAATAAGAATGTTAATCTAATCTATTTTATAGCTCTGTATACATCCTTTAGTTCTCACTATTTTATATTTTATTGGACTTCTATAAATAATGTTTTGAACAAGTAAATATGTGATTTAATTCTTTCACCGATTTTCATACCCAATTCACAATTTTCTCTCCAGCAATTTCCCGACTTTTGTATGTTGCTATCTGGCAGCACTGGTGACGTATCTGCGTTGTGTGTTATTTTTATTGACCGGGCTCGTCTTCACTTATGTATACACGAGCTCGGCATCATATTTCTTGAGCATATACAAGTGCCCTTTTTTAGCTGATAACGCGAGCGTCTGAGGGGCCACCTTTTAAAAAACAAATCGAATAAAGTTGAGTTGGAAATATATTCTTGTACGAGTCGGTTCGCGTATACTTTTTGTCCGGAATATTAAAATTTGTAAACGGATAGTAATTAGGATTTGTTCTAAAAAGAAAAGAAAAGCCTAAACAATTAATAAATAATAAACAAATTAGTTATAACGAAAGCGAAATCGAAATAAAAAATAATAGAAGTGAAAGTGATTTTTCCTTTTCTCTTGAAATATATATTTCTTTCCAGAAGCAACTCCTCTTGACTGGCTCTTCCCCTGACGGAAAGCACGGCCAGTAGGATTACAACACTGGTGGCAGCGGTGCTGATGGTGATAGAATTTGGGATTCCAAATTATCATCATCCATTGGACCAACTCGAACTTATTCCGAACCGATGACTACACTTAGCTACAAAACTAGGATAAGCCAAACAAATTCTTCTGGACTTAATTACTATATCAGCGTAGTCTAAATTGAAAAAAAATTATCTAAAAGGACTTGCGTTAATCTACTGTATATACTCAACCAGTCTAAAAGGAACAGAGCATTTAACCAGCCTTGCGTTAATCTGCTGTTATATATTAAACGTAAGTAGATTTTATGTCTGAAATCTTCTATTGTAATAACTGTTTTAAATAAATAGATATTCAAAAAAATTTTGAGTGAAAAAAAAATATATAATTAAATTAGTAAGAAGTGTTTAATTCACATTCAGAACGATTCCGCTCTTTAATTTTAAATGAAAAAAAATACGTAATTGATACAAATATAGTTAGCAAGAAGTACTCCTGAGAAGATTTCTCGTTCGTTATTTATATCACTAAAGTGAGTGAAAATTATTTTATTTTTCGCCTGCTCATTGTTTTTAAAGAATTCAATCTTGAAAGTTTCTGCATGTTTGACGGTTTCGGAAAAAATCTCTTCTTATAAAAAAAAAAATAATCCCTTTTATCATGAAAAGTGAATAAGTGATGAATATGAATGTGTTGTAATTGTAACGAAATTTGTTTTGATTTGAATCATTTTCCTTGTCTCTCTCTCTCTGTGTTCTTTTCTCTAAAATTTTGTTAAAATAACAATTGGAAGTGCCGCAAAACTCAGAAGAGTTAATTAATAAGCGAAATCCCTTGATATTTCCAAAAATTGTGTTCCACTTTCATTCCTTTTAATTATTTACATCGCACGACATGGTTATTAGTGCTTGATTGGTAAACGTATAGTCGGCTTTCAAGTTTAGTTACTCTTTGCGAATGGTACGACAAAACTTGTGATTGATTTGATCGCATTAATCTTAATCAGTGCCGGTGGCCTTACTTTATTTTAATTAGTGAAACGAACGTTGATCTAATTCGTGTACAAAATTATCACTCGTAGTCGAGATGGTGTACTTGAGCTTTTCCGAGAGTTACCTTTTGACCTCTCAACGGAAATGCCAGACAACGACAATCCCCAACAGCATCGCACTTATGGCGTATCTCAAGCTGAAATTAGCCTTATTGATGTATATAGGTTGGTGCCAGAATTTGACGGGTCCTCACCGGATTTGGATAAGTTCCTAGCCTGTGGTAATTTGTTATTTTCTTCCACTCAGACTGCCCCTCAGCAGCAACCCTTTCTGGACATCGTTAAAACCAAGCTGAAAGGACATTTGAAGTTGTTCACTACACATCTAATACCCAAACTAAACTAATACCAAACTTCCGTATCAAGCTAAAATTCTGGTTAAGTATGTTGACGATCTCTTTACTGTATTGCCACAGGAACATATTCCGGCTACATTAAATATATGCAACAGTTTTCACAGGAAACTGCAATTCACTGTACAAGTTGAATCGGATGGTAAGATTCCTTACCTTGAAGTATTAGCAATATGCAAAAATGATACCATCATCACAGATTGGTATCAGAAACCTACCTCATCAGGTGATTGCTGAACTACAACTCCTATCATCTGAAATACCAAAAAATCAATACAGCTAAGAACCTCGTCGATAGAATACTAGGATTAAGTGACAGATGTTTTCATAAAAGAAATAAGAAGAGAATATACAAAATCCTGCTGGACAATGCATTCCCCGCACGTAAAATTAAATATTTAATAACCAGCTATAAACCTAAGCATCCAAATAATAATGGCACCGAAACAACAACGGATACCACACAACAAAATACAAACAAAATATAAACAAAATATATCGAAGTCTCAGATACATTCCAGGTCTGTCTGAAAAACTCAAAAAGGTGGTTACTGAAAAAAATGATCGAATCTGTCCGGCTTTTAAAGCTGACAAAACCATTAGGCGGTGTTTCAGCCGTGTTAAAGATAGGACAGATAAGGAACATTCCACGGACCTGGTTTATAATATTCCGTGCATGGGTTCAGTTTTAGGCAATTCAGATTGCAATTTAAATTATGTAGGTACCACAAGTCAATTACTTATAAATCGGTTTGAGGTTCTGATATAAAAAACAAACAGATCTGCAAGTCTACTTTGGCTAACCACTGTGTGCAGGCAAACCACTGTCCGGATTTGAACAACACTACGATTTTATGTAAAGAAAAAAATATTAACAAGAGGATCTGCCTGGAGGCTTTGCATATTTACACCACCTCAAATACAACGAATCGCAAAACAGACACCGACAAGATAAATTCGGTGTACTCAAAACCCTCGAGAATACTTCCCAAGCCATGAAACAGAAATCTATATGTATGCGTTTGGAGTCTGTTCTCTAAAATGTTCTATATTGATACTTATGGAAAAGTGCCAAACATTGAATTTATATATGCTATAGAGCCTAAAATACTATGCATACAGGAAAATAGTCTTCTAGTAATTTAAAGCTTGGTTCCTTACCTTCCCAAAGGCTACACTTCCTATATAGCTTACTTAACAAAATAATAAAATAGTTTTGATTACAATATAACCTTACCATTTTACGCTCAATACCTCTCTGCTGAGTGATAATTGCATGTGTGTATGTGCATCCGTAGTCCGAATCTGTAGGCAGCTACATTCGATATCATCAGCCCCTGGCATGCCATGACGGCACAGCGACATTATAATGATTACTCAGCAGAGAATTTTTGTTTGAGGAATCGTAGTCATTTGGTTAAGATAAATTTTTTTAAATAATTTTGTTAGGAAAGGTATGAAAATTTTATTACGGTTCGGAAGATAAGAAAGCAGGCTTAAGATTATTGGAACACAATTTTTCTGTGTGAAGAGTAGTTTAGGGCGGAGGAGCTATTCAAATCAAACTTTTGTCACTTTTACATAAGAACGCGTCAAATATTTTAGAATGTAAGGACTACGGGGGCCTCGCATGTGGTAGGAAGGGAGTCTGTTTCATGGCTTGTGAAGTATTCTCGAGGGTTTTGGTGTACTGCTCACTTCTTAGCTAACCCATAATGAAGGCTTCCCCCCACCACATATACACTTACGTTGTGTATACAGATATACAATCCAAAAAACATTCTCTCACCTTATCATAAAGTAACGACAAATCGCGCAATGTAGATGCTATGTTATTTCTTAGACGTGAGGTTTAAATATTGTGGTCTCAAATGTGTGTTTTTTAAAAGTACCTAGTTTCTTTTTCGTTCTTTTTCTTGTATTTGTTAATAACTCATAGGTTTTTATTGCAGTGTTTTTTCATTTAAATGTTAATTTATTATTGTTTCGCCCAGTGCTTTTATATTTTATTGGAGTAGTTAATTAATGTTCATATATGTTTTTTCCGTAAGTAATTTAAATATTGTAAATTTTGGCAAAGGTTCATGATAGTTACCTTATAGATAAGACCACCTGAAGACGCGGAGTGTTCACCCGTGAAACGTTGTGGCAGATTTTAAATTAAAAAATTTAGACACTAATCGTTTGGTTTTTTGTCTACAACAGAGACCGATAGCCCGAGCATCCACCCATACATAGACATATATAAACATTATAATGACCTTTTTTATTTCGAAGGAGATTATCTTTCATACACTGATGCTTTTGAGCATAACATTCTAATAGAAGTCAATAAGCCTACTATTTATATCAGACCCTACCGACTGCCTGAAGCACATAGGGATGAAATATACAAAGAAGTGAATGAAATGCTGAGTAATAATGTCATTAGACCAAGTGTGAGTCCCTGGAACTCACCGCTGCCCCTCGTGCCAAAGAGAGAAGATTCAACCGGTAATAAGCGATGGAGAGTGCTTGTGGACTTGTGCAAACTTAATGAATTAACTATTGGAGATGCATATCCGCTACCCAATATATCTGACATATTGGATAAGTTGGGCAAATCCAAGTACTTCAGCACTCTCGATCTTGCCAACGGGTTTCTTCAAATCCTTGTTAGCGAAGGTGGTCGCGAAAAAACTGCATTCAGCACCTCATTTGTTCATTATGAATACAACAGAATGCCCTTTGGATTGAGAAATGCACCCGCAACGTTCCAACGTTTAATGAATATCTTGTTAATGGGACTGCAGGGAAGCAAGTGCTTTGTGTACGTTGACGACATCGTAATTTATGGTCATAGCCTCGATGATCATAACTCGAAGTTAGTAGATGTTTTAAATCGCCTGAAAAAATATAATCTTAAACTTCAACCAGAGAAATGCAAATTCGTAAAAGGGAACTAATGTACCTAGGTCACATAATCTCTAAAAAAGGTCTAAGTCCTGATTCAGGTAAAATAAGTGTTGTGAAAACTTTTCCTACTCCAAAAAAATGTAAAGAAGTCAAATAATTTTTGGGATTTGCAGGGTACTACCGTCGTTTTATTGAAAATTTTGCAGACATCGCGAAAACTCTCACAAAACTCTTAAAGAAAAATGTAATTTTCAAATGGGATGGATTATGTGATGACTCCTTCAGATCTCTTAAATCAAAATTAATAAATTCTCCTATCTTGGCGTACTCAGATTTTCAGAAAGAATTCCTCGTAACAACTGACGCAAGTAATGTTGCAATAGGCGCTGTCCTCTCGCAGGGTATAATAGGCGAAGACCGGCCCATATATTATTCAAGTCGTACACTTAACTCAGCGGAAATGAAATATACTACAACCGAAAAGGCACTTCTTGCAATCGTGTTCGCTGTGAAACAGTTTAGACCGTACGTTTACGGGAGAAAATTTACTATCGTCACTGACCATAAGCCACTCAAATGGTTAATGAATCTCAGGGAACCATCCTCGCGGCTTATGCGATGGAAAATCCTACTAGAAGAGTATAATTATGTCATTGTCTACAAACCGGGGAAATATAATGCGAACGCAGATGCCCTAAGTCGAATTACTGGACAAGATAAGGGTATAGTTGACGAATCCAATACAGTCGGAGTAGTGACACGAAGTCAAAACAGGGAAAAACCTGAGCAGCAGATGCCTATAGAAACCCCAAAATTAACAGAAGAACTTAAAATCGTCGAGAGTTGAGAGTGAATTTTTAAAGACCGAGAGCTAAAATATAAAATCTTCATTCTACCACTAGTAGATTCCTATATAGAAAACAATCTAAGGAAACTTATCGTGCCCTTCGATACAATAAAAATTAATGAGCTTAACCTCTTCTTTCACAAAGACACGGACACAAATTTCGTGATAATCAAAACCATGCTTCCATTGAGAACTATAGCCGACAAAACCAAGCTGCATGATGCTATAAAACTAATTGCAGAGTACTGCAACAAAACTCGAATAACTCTTTTCGGCCTAACGGCTATACTTTTCGATAAATCTTCTCTTAATGAAATAAAATCGTATTTTAATGAGATCTTCAAAACATCAAATATTACAATCAAACTCTTCACAGACTCGAGTATTTATTTAAATAAGCCCACAGATATTCAAAAATTGTAACCGAATATCACATATCTCCCTTTGGAGGTCATCAGGGAATATCCCGCACAGTTAAAAGACTGAAACTGAAATATTATTGGCCCTCTTAAAGATGTAAAAGATTTCATAAGAAAGTGCAAATTTTGCCAAAAGAATAAACTTCAAAGAAATCCTCCAACGCCAATGAAAATAACTGGAACAAGTTCAAGGCCGAGCGAATAGCTCTGGACATTGTTAACAAATATTTATTGACGTTTCAAGACGATCTTACTAAGTTTTCTGAGGCATTACCCCTAGCTAACGCGGAAGCCGTTACTGTCGCAAGGGCGATAGTAACTAATGCATATCGCTCAAACAGATATAATTTAGAATTCCTGTAAGAATTCAAATGATACTTACTTTGCGCACCTTTACTTACCTTCGTAGTAAGCGTATAAACGTGTAACAGCATTCAACGACCCGGGGCTAATTACTTACAATTTGGTCTTTATAAACAATTCATGGCCTAGTTGCATTGTGTGCTTAGCTTACCTCTTGGTTAGACTTAAGGGATCATACTTGCATACTTATAGTATGATTATTATAGGGATGCTATGATGGAAAGGAAATCCTGGTTTTCTTTTTTTTTCTTTCCTTTCTTTACAGGGTATTTGCTCCAAAAAGCCTTCGTGGAGGAAAAGTTTTCATCAGGTAACTATATCTTACTCTGGCTGGGATTTACCTCCAGCAGTTCTAACATGTAATTCCTATGTATATATCTAAATCGTAAGTTAGGTTCTTGAATTTTATTCTTTTGTTCCGAAAATGTATTTGAGTAGTCGTAGACCATAAAGTAACTTGCTACGGGGGTGAACATAAGAGAAATAAATGTAATCCTTGTAAGCAAAAAATGAGTTTTTGCTTACTTCATTTAACGACAGTGTTCGTATAGTAAAAACAAAGTATTATAACGTAACAATGCTCAGAGGTTTTTATTATTTCTCCTCTCACTCTCGTGGAGCCCTCTCTATTTAGAGGTCGAAAAGGTCCGCTACTCTTCTCTTTTCAGGTCAACATAGGGACACTGAAAACTATATGCCCTCAGTGTCGATTGGGTAGTTGGGGCGAGCAAAGATGGCCAAACATCTGTGCCTTCCCAATGGATGTAGGTAAGTGGTGTAAAAGTCCCTTAAGGACTGAATGTGTACTACGGCCTTTTGATTTGTAGGCAGAAAATATTTTGTATATGGCTGGTGGCAGCGGCAGGTCGTCGTGGAACCTCCCCACTCTCTCCTCCAATAGCCGAGGCGAGCTAGCGTGCCGCCATGCAGTCAACGCTGTCCACCGAGTGATCTTTCGGCTCATGCTGGGAGTCTGGACTTCACGTCCAACCAAATCACTCTCAATATAATGCCATAACAAATACCTTTACGTGCCGGGCACAGTATGCAGTAAGAGCTCACTCTCACTGCTTTTTGTATACTCGTCATGGAGGAAAAACTAAATTTTCATCTTAAACAGGTCCTAAAGCCCAAAACTGTCGCTCCCACAGCAAAATGAAATTAAAACAAATTGCAGCCAAATATGTTTTCTTTCTAATAAAAATTTATGGAAATTAGAGCGTTTGAAAAAAATTCAAGCAACTTTTATATGAAAAACTCCTGCAGTAAGACAAGGCAAGAATACTGTGGATGTCGCCTGCTGACCGACCCGTATGCTCTCTTTTTTCGACTTTGTTCATGACTTGTATTTTCCGAGGGTTACGATTGAGCGGATAAATCTGAGGCCAGGAGGGTGATTCTAATCTTTTGTCATACTTTAATGTCAAAATATACGCCTAAATGAAATGAACTTTTCTACTGATTTTTTCGTGTTTTTATCCAGCGCAGCAAGCCTTGCATTACATAGAATGAACTGAAAATGACACTTCGCATTACAAATTCAAAATATTATTTCGAATTTAAGCACTTGTATTTCTTTAATTAGATGTAGAATATAAATTTACCACAATATACACTTTGTGTCACAACCTCGGAAGCAGTTGACTAATTTGTCGTACTTTTAGGCATGTATTCTGACATTAATTCATGCAAATTCATTTTAGTTTATTTTGTGGTTGCTGAAAAGGATAAATTAAAATTAATATGGTGAATATAAAAGTACGACAAATTTGAGGTGAAATGTCGAAATATGTGACTAAAATATACGCCTAAGCTACGACAAAGAGATCAGAATTACCCCGCTGAAACACAATTGGAGCTTTTCAGCCAGCTTGATATTTGTTGAGCCTGTTTAGACCGTGACATTTAGAACTAGTTTTTCGTAAGTCGACTTACTTATACGGATTTCCATTGATCATATTTTCCTACAGAAGTGTTACACTTTTCAGGCAGTGCTACACTGAAATTGTTCCATTGACCTGAACTGCTATACAAAAAGTGTACGTCAAAACGACTCTGGTGCTACAGTCGAAAAATCGGCGGTGTTACACCGAAATACGCACAGATCTATCTCTGAGAAAAGTGTCTTGAGAAATGCCAAAACAAAAATGTCAAGTGAAATTAATTTTAAAGCAAGATAAGGTTGTAATAACGCATTTAATTAATAAAATAAAATGGAAAATCCTGTTAAAAATTTAATTTCTGCGCTTATAGTTATAATGTGCCATACTTCGCTCGGTGCTGTTTTTTCGGAAAATGTCGTTTGTCATTGATTGGCGCGCACTTTTTGTAAAATATCAGTGGAAATCGATATTAGAACTAATATGAAGTGATGTAAACATTCCGCATTACGAAAACTAGTCCTACTTTAATCCTATATTTGTTGCGGTATTGACCTACAAAATTAGTATTAAACGTAGACATAAGCCTCAGATAAGGAAGTATTTACAAACTTGAATGCATTATATTCATTTATAGAGAGAATTGTAATTTTATTTGAATGAAAATGAGTGGAATTAAGAAGGGAGAAAGTGCGACTGGTCAGAGGGAGGGACAAATTGTTTTATAGACTTTTGACTTATTGAAGAAAGTATTCCGGCCATAATGGATTGTACAAAAATTAGAAATTTGGAAAATTTAATTATTTTCTTGTGCTCTATTCTCTTGTGCACGCATGCACATAATTAAAATATTATTTCTCATTTTCTCGTGAAGAAGTAGTGTTGTATACCAACAACCAAAGATAAAGAAATTTATGCATGCATAACAAAATGCATCCATAAATTGCTTTAATTCTAAAAGTGGGTCCAAAAATGCATTCATAAATTAACATGAGCCAATTTATGTCTGAAATGCATCCACGAATTCCAGGGCTCAGATTCAAGTATACATGTGCCAGGCTATCTAAGCAGCACATATACAAAACATCTTCTCATGTCCAACCGGACGTAGTCATATTCAAGGGCACATGCCCCAAATAATTCTGTCTGCCGACAAGAAATTATGTGACAACCACGTATGATATTTCGGATGAAATATGCACGCGCTAAACAATTTTCGATGGGTCAACATTATTGACTGTGAGAAAGACGCGCATGCTTATTTTATTCAAGTAAACAGATCAGGTGTCGAGTGAAATATTCAAGCGCTAAACATTTTTCGATGGGTCAGCATAATTAACTGTGAGAAAAATGCGCCTGCTTATCTCACTCAAGTATACTGATCATGTTGCAATCCGCCGTCCAGGAAAATTTAACAAGTGGATATATTTTTACCAAGGGAATTTTTGTGGATCGTTTTCACGATTCAGCAATGTTGGACTCTGGGAAAGAATTGAACAATTCTGATTGGCTGATTCTTTCTCCGGTCTGACATGCTGATTTTGGGGAATGGGTCACATGAAGATTCCTATAGGTCAATTCAAGTGACCAATGAGAGGGCTGAAACAACTGAGCCTTTCTTTAAAAGACTCGTCACTGGACATGAGGAGGGCAGTTTTTAGCACAGTCTTGAGTGAACAGTTTCGAGTTGGAGTTTTAGTTCGCGGGTTGAAAGAACTAAACTAATCACGGTGGTTTTCGCGTTTCTAATAAAAGTTTTTGTATTGATAAAAGTTTTTGTATTGATAAAAGTTTTTGTATTGATAAAAGTTTTTGTATTAATAAAAGTTTTAGAAAAAATAAAGTAATCGAAATTCTTAAATAAAGCGGACTTTGAATTCGATAATTCGTGTGGTACCGTTGGGTACATTCCTTAATAAATAGCTAACCTTTTCCGAAAAGGAAGAGTATTTTATATTTGCAGAAAGCTCGAGAGGACAACCAGAAGCCAAGGACCACAGTGTGTTCCCCTTCTTATCTTTGGAAGGAATACACAACAATTTTGGCGCAGCCAGTAGGATAGTGCTGGAAAAGACACCCAAATCCTTTATCTTGGGGCTGAGTCTGGCCTTGAGGGCACTATCTTTACCAAAGGACCTACTCTCCTGAGGACAACAAGTAACAACCAGCCGAGATCTACAAGCCTGTGGCCTAGACAGGTTACACGAAGTGTTGATGAGCAACAACAGCCCCCCGGAGGAAGAAATACACATTGCTGCACAGCCAGTTCAACCTGCTCAACAATCTTCCTTGCCGGGCGATCCTAAGGACAATTCGCCCCGGCTCACAGGAGGCAACCCAAAGGACAAAGAGAAGCAGACTCAACAATCTTCCTTGCCGGGCGATCCCAAGGACAACTCGCCCCGGCTCACAGGGGGCAACCCAGCAGAACAAATCGAGACATCTCAAGGCAACCTCAAAACAGCCTGCATAACACAGGAGACAACAAAACAGCCACCATCTCAACTAGCTCATCAACTAGGAATCTCCCTACGCAGCGGAACTATCTTGCCAGGAACTGGAAAAGTAAGTCTTCAATTTTATTTAGATAAACTATTAGAACAAGTGCGAAAATCCGAAAAACTATCCGTTCATCAGTATGATAGTCTAGATAAACAAATAAGGCAATCACATGAACAACGGAGAGCAAAAATAACAAATTTTAAAAAGGAAACTGAGAGGTTTAAAAAAGATCTCGAACAATTTTCCGGATTTTCGCACTCTTACTCATTAAAGCAAAGTGAAATTATTATAGACGAAGCATCCGCGAGTGATATTGTTTTTAACTGGTTAGGCGATTCCCTATTGGAATCCACTTTAGAAGAAATAAGTGAAAATATAAGTGTTCCGCGCATTCCCGAAACAAATAAAATTCTCACAATGCCAGTAGATTACTCGAAAGTAGTCAAGTTGACCGCACAAATGGTCCCTTTGTTTGCGGGTGAAAATAACCCATACCGTGGCATAGAGCTGCAATCTTTCTTGGGATGTTGCAAACAAGTTCTTCAGTGCCTAGCTAAAGAGGAAAAGAGTGCCTTTATACAAATTCTGCCTACCCGTCTGCGCGGGGAAGCTTATCAACTAATTACTTCGTCCAGTTGGACAACTTTAGATGAGCTTGAGGCCCTGTTGAATAGAACTTATCTTCCCAGAGAAACATACGAAGAATTAGTCAGTAAACTAATTTCTTGTCGACAGTTTCCAATGGAGAATTTCGTAGTTTTTACTCAAAGAGTAAAACACTTCCTAACTCAGTGCAAACAAGCCGTCGAAATAAAATACGGTGCTGAGGTCTACAGAACTACAACACCACAGTTGGAAGATTTTGCAATTACAGCTGTGAAAACTGGGTCAACCAATCCGCACTTAACGACTTATCGATTGGCTCAACAGGATAATTCACTGGAAGACATAATTAAAAAAGCTCTAGATATGGAAAAATTGCAGCAATCCAAGGTTTTTACACCTGTTGCCGCTACTCAAACACCAGTCCACATTTTACCCGCATGGGCACAGAATAATCTTTTCCAGAGCCCAAATCAACTCAAAGCACAAAACGTTTATACTAGTTCACTAGCTAATCCACCCATGGAGAGCTCTCCTGCAATCCCACACTTCCAAACAGGAACTCTTGGGACTCGACCTCCAATAGCTACTCACCCAGTTCAAAATGAATTACCAGTGGGCGGTCGATATGGCCAGCAAACTTCAAGAGGCCCCCCAAAATTCTCACACGGCCCCCAAAACTCACTTATCACACGAGTCATCTGCAATTTCTGCAGGATTAAAGGGCACACCTATGATGAATGCTTAAAACGCAAAAATACTCCTTACTGTATAAATTGTCGCAGCTATAATCACGATATTCGCGATTGTAAACGCAATCGCCCTGGATATCATAATGGTTACCAAGGTAAACCATCAAATGTTCCAAATAAAGTAAACATAAACCAGATTCAAACTAAATGTGATTTCTGTGGACGTCGAGGTCATATAATTACCGAGTGCCACCAAAAACGAAAATGTGAGGCACAGGGAAACTCGAAACAGTCGACCAAAAATCCCCAGGTTCGACTTTAAAGCGGCAGAATTTTGATAAAGGGTCCCCTCTATCCACCCTATCAGGAATTCCCATCGTGAAACTCCCCTTAGACATCGCCCAAAGCGGACACGTGCAATTAGTAGTAGACACAGGGGCTGAAGTAAGCTTAGTTAAGAAACAAGCACTCAACGTCCCTAGCTCAATAAATACACAAAAAACTTGCACACTACAAACACCTTTTGGTACCGGCAAAACTCTGGGAAGTTGCCAAGGGAATTTCACTCTTAAAAATAAAATCCCTTGTAACTTTCAAGTAGTGCAACACTTGCCGAACGTCTCTGGCGAGGGGTTATTAGGAAATGATTTCCTTTCGACTCATTGCAATATTGAGGGCCCTAAACAAACACTAAGGTTTCTTCGCAGAGAAACTAACTCCAAAGAATTTGCTATCCCGCTTTAAAAGCAAGGGATAAGAAGGCACCTCCTCAAAAGCTTTTCGTGTCAAGGTCCGCTACAAAAGTGATGGAACCTGCAGAGGTTAAGCTGTCAACTTGCAGTGTCCCCTTGGCGAATAAACACAATTCAGGAAAGCTTAAACCTATTCATATGACTAACCAGCACGGGACTGATGAAATCAGGCAGCAGAATGTTCATTTAATGGAAACTATTCGCATACCTGATCGATCCCAAATAGTTGTCAGAATACCGGTGAATATACAGGAAGAAATGCTCTGCCTATCTCAGGAGATAGACGAAGGAGTCTTTCTGGCGAACAGCCTTCTAGCAGCGGGGGAAAAACAGTGTTAATAGGTATCCTCAATGCAAATAGCCAAGAGGCGTTCATAACTGATTTTGCATTGCAATTAATACCCACAAAAAATTACTACATCGCAACTTTGTCCACGGAACAGTATGCAACCCAAGAGAGTCTCATAATTAATAAAGCTCAAAAACATACTGCAGCTCGACCACCTCCAAACAAAAAATGTTAAAAGACGCTGGCACAGCCTTCTCAAGATGCAATATTGCAGCATCTACGCCATGTATTCCCAGACTATGACGAAGCACACGTTCTAGAAAATAACCAGCGATTTAGCAAACTAGAACAAGAACTCGAACTAGAGACAACGTTAAATGCCGAGGAGAGAACCTCAATAACTAACCTCTGCTGGGAATATAATGATGTGTTTTTCTAAAAGGTGACACACTCACCTTCACAAGGGCTATAGCCCATTCAATACCTCTACTTCACGATCAGGCCCCAATTAATCAAAAAATGTATAGACTACCGGAGACGCAAAGGCAAGTTATTAGTGAACAACTTCATGAAATGCTAGAAAATGGAATAGTGCAACAAAGCAAAAGTCCATGGAATTCCCCTCTTCTAGTGGTCTACAAAAAGGCAGGACCAAACGGAGATAAGAAATGGCGTGTTGTCGTAGATTTCCGCAAGTTAAACGAGAAAACAATAGGTGATGCTTTTCCATTACCACGTATAGAAGACATTTTAGACCAATTAGGTCACGCTCGTTATTTCACCACTCTTGACTTAGCCAGTGGCTACCATCAGGTACTTGTCAACCCAAAAGATCGGCACAAAACCGCTTTTAGCACTAACTACGGACACTATGAGTTCAAACGCATGCCATTCGGTTTAAAGGGAGCTCCGGCCACCTTTCAACGTTTGATGAATTATGTTCTGACGGGGCTACATGGTTTGGAATGCTTCGAATACCTGGATGACATAGTCATCTATGGCAAAAATTTGGAAGATCACAATCGGAAGCTTCGAAAGGTATTTAACCGTTTGAGAGAACATAATTTAAAGCTACAGCCCGAAAAATGTCAGTTCCTGAAAAGGGAAGTAATATATTTGGGTCACAAATGTTCCAGTGAGGGAGCTCTCCCAGACCAGAGCAAGATAGCATGCGTGCAGAACTTCCCGGTTCCTCGAACAGTGAGGCAAGTACAGTTCTTTTTAGGACTCGCTAACTATTATAGGAAATTCATTCCTGAATTTTCAAAAATCGTACGTCCAATAACAAATCTTCTTCGTAAAGACAACAAATTTACATGGACTGAAAAATGCCAAGAGGCATTTGAAAATATCAAGTTAGCACTGATTTCACCTCCTCTACTTATTTATCCTGACTTCGCAAAACCCTTTAATTTAAC
Organism: Dioctria linearis; assembly: GCA_963930735.1. Taxonomy (NCBI): domain Eukaryota; kingdom Metazoa; phylum Arthropoda; class Insecta; order Diptera; family Asilidae; genus Dioctria; species Dioctria linearis. The sequence goes on from OZ005741.1 coordinate 146,039,141, forward strand.
AACAGATGCTAGTAGTGAGGCACTTGGAGCTGTATTATCCCAAGGGGAAATAGGCAAGGATCAACCAATCGCATATGCCAGCCGGACACTAAACAAAGCTGAGAGAAACTATTCGACAATCGAAAGGGAATTACTCGCAATAGTTTGGGCAACCAGGAATTTCAGGTGCTATCTTCAGGGTCGCAAATTTAAAGTATACACGGATCATAAGCCCCTCAAAGGCGTATTCAACGTGAAAGATCCTACTTCACGATTAGTGAGATTCCATCATAAGCTATCGGAATTCGATTATGAAATCGAATACAAACCAAGAAAATACAATACAAATGCCGACGCACTAAGTCGTATACCACCACAGACAAACGAAGATAGCCCTGCTCAAACTTTAACAGTAGAAGCGATAATTCACCACCGAATGGATTCCGATTTTGAAGAAGATTCCGCTGTACAAAGTCAATCAGATCCCGCGAATTGCTACGCTATTACTCGAGCCCATAAAACAAAGGCCCTAATAGACACGGATACACCTCCGTTAAATACACAATCTGAAGAGGCGGAAATAAAATTAAATCCAGTAACAGAGACGATATCCAACACTTCAGCGCCTAACAATAGCGATGCTAATCCGACAACAAAACCAGAGGTAATCACTAGCTCAGAGGAAATACAGACGATACTCAAAGATTATCACGATTCCCCTTTTGGTGGACACCAAGGAGTGATAAAAACCTACAAACGCATCAGACGGAAATACTGGTGGCGACATATGCTCAGATATATAAAAAAATATGTAAAGAAATGCTGCAAGTGTCAAACAATGAAAGCTTCTCCTTTGATAAAAATGCCTATGGTCATTACAGATATCGCCGAACAGCCTTTTGATAAGGTCTACTTAGATATTGTGGGACCACTAGAAGAAACAAATCAAAACAATAAATACATTTTAACTTTTCAGGATAACTTAACAAAGTTTGTTGACTGGTATCCCATTCCGAACGCAGAGGCAGCTACGGTGGCACAGATTTTTTTTGATGAAATTGTAACACGGTATCGCATCCTCAAAAGGATAGTGACAGACCAAGGAAGCAATTTTCTGAGTGAGTTATTCAAAAAAATCTGTAAGCTACTACGAGTAAAGAAACTTCAAACATCCGCATATCACCCTCAGTCAAATGGTGCACTGGAACGGGCCCATCGCCCGTTAATAGAATATCTTCGCACAATAGTCGACGAAAATCCCAAAACGTTTGTATATAACAACAGCGTACACGAAGGTACGAAGCTAACTCCTATGGATTGTCTATACGGTTTTACGGCAGACGTTCCCTCAAATTTAAAACGGGAACCAGAGCCAGTATACAATCAAGAGAGCTATTATCATCTACTTCGATACGCAACCGCCCGCAAAAATCTACTCGCAAGTAAGCAACGCTCCAAAGCATACTACGACAAAGCCATACGCCCTATATCTTTTCATGTAAGAGATAAAGTCTTGCTAAAAAGCGAAAATTGAAAGAATAAGCTCTCCCAAATTTGGATAGGACCTTATTTGATAACGGCCATATCTAGCCCTGTGAACAGTACTATAAAAGTCGGCAGGCGACTGGTCACTGTTCATAATAACAGACTTAAGCCATATTATGAATAAATTTTTACATTACATTTTTTACATTAACAGAGTAAGACTTGCGTTTACTAACCCTACTGACTTAAGTTGTCGATCAGCTTAACCTAATAGAAGTGCACGTTTTCTCTTACCTAAACTACTCGATTTTATGTTACTTCATGAGTAAATGAACCACCTTTTCTTCAAGTAACAGTAGGTCACCCAATTTTCGAATCATTTTCTTTCCGCTACCCTCTCTGCCGCCAGGAGAAAGAAAATGCAATCGAACCGTTAGAGCTTGCATTTCAAGAAAACATTGATGCCCTTGAATCTTCTTGACTTTGTACTTCTCTTCAGCATATGATGCAAAAGATGAATATGCATTATTAGGAAATAGTCTTAAGCTTTTAAATCTTCACGATTTTTTTTTATTAGTCAAAACTACAGTGTTGTTAACCTCTCACTGTTTTGAGAGCACAAAATTACCTTAATGCCGGTAATCACTACAACGTCAGTCGACTACAAGTTTGAAGCTTGGAACCGCCAGGGTTCAGTCGGACTAAACTTCTAATAATTTTCCTTTTTGTCACGAATACGATTCAAAGTTGAAACCTTTTACACTACTCTGGAGATGATCCGAAAACTTAATTAAAACGAAATCAGTGCTTTCTGGTTAAACGCAAAATATGTGAGTACAACTTATACTTACTATAATATTGTACTAACTTCCTTGTTGGGTACAGTGACTTTTATTCATAAATGTTGTTGTATAAGAAGAAAATCAGCCCCCCCCTAACTTGGGAAAATAGTAGCTTCAAATTCACTAATATGTTCACTAATTGCTTGGGACACACCAAATTTACCTGGAATAACAAATCGCGGTAAAATACCACGAACGTACTATTCCTTGCGTTTATCAGAAGACGCCGCTCGTTATCCACACCTAAACTAACTTCAACAGGCAACATTCGTTGACTTGTTTGATTATGACAATTCTGCGCGAGACGCGGTAACCGAGTGTTATTAACTTGTTGATAACCACACTACGAACATAGTCCGAGCAAGGTAGAACCAGTAGTTCAAACCCGGAAGGAAGATGTTCCTCAATGTATATATATATTGTAGCCAATGCTTTGACATCGAACCTTCATCTGGTTGACTAAAATAATGTATTGATTAGTATTACAGATCCCACAGTCTTTCCGATTCATTTTCAAATACAAATAAGCCAAAAGCAAGTCGATTTCACCATGGCACTCTACTGGCGGGGACGGTGAAAGTGAACAACAGCTTTCAAATGCCGGGCCTTTGTACAGATAGATATGCATATTATAACGTTTAAAGTCCTGCCAAAAAAGCAGGCAACACTCTGTGTAATACCACTCAATAGAAGTGGTGGACACGTGTATGTGTTTGTCGTGTTACGCTGAGGTACTCAGAGGAATAAAAGAATTAACGGAACAATGTTACTTTTTGGAACCCTCTGTTTATGGCATTAAGAATCAAAAAAAAAAAAAATCAATCGGAAAGTTAGTACTTATACACCTAATGTGTATATATTGGTATATATATATATCTTATTTCCAGCTTGAAGGAGAATTGTCAAAGGCATAAAGGCAGTCATGCACGTTTGGTGTTAGATATAAGCTGGTTCTGCCTCGCCGAACTACATAAAAGTCAGGTATCACGTATGACAAATTATTACGCGATGATACGGTCACAAATTTTACTTCTTTGATATATGCATTTATATCTACTGAAAAATCAATAACTTTTCGTGAATGCGCTTAATCTAGATAATAAAAGGTCTTCTCTTGTAAGAAGTATTATGATGGATAACAAACGACTACCTTCGGATAAACCCATGAAAGTGATCCTACTCTTTCCCAGACCTGGAAAAGGTAAACTTGTATAGCTCCACCACTGGACTGCGAATGTTGGCACCAGTATTTAATTGACCTTATTATCTGTCCGCAGTGGGCGGACTATTTCTTAAAAAGGGAAGAAAAAGCGTTTCGTATGAGTAGAAACCTTAGCTACTCATCAGTACTACTGAGAGGTTTTGCCTGCCCTAGGCGAGTATACCGTACAAGCTGATAATAATCTTATAGCACATCTTGATTTTCTGCCTGCTTCAGTTGTACTCAAACTAGAAATCATTTCTCTCCACTTTCTATGGACCAAACTACTAGTACCTCCCATGGAATATGAATCCGTAAAAATGTTTTCACTAATTGCAACACGTTCCAGTACTTATGGAAATTTCTTATCACCTGACTGTTCTCTGAAGTCGTTTATGACTGATTCTAGACATTGTCATCGTTTTTTCTCATTACTATTATTACTGTCCGGCGTGTGGTTCCCATGCCAGGAATTAAACCCGGGCCTCCTAGGCGGAAGCCATACTCCAGCGAACGTTGCGTCATACTACTATTCACTCGAACAGGTACCGTGCCATTGGCCTATACCTGTGATTGTTCTCGTACTACGCAGAAATGCTGTAGTATATAATAGTATTATACAAAAGTAAGGAAAAAATTAACCCATCTCAAGGCAGTTTAACGAGTACCTTCACAAGTTATCTACATGTGCATCCTCTCTAGCTGATAAATAATCCACTAGGGGAGCGGATAATAACATTTAAAAACGGTTAAGTTCATCATCCATTATCTTATCCATACTTTAACTACGTCGAATCACATTCGATATTATTTATCAACCAGAATCCTTCTTACATTTTCTCCAGATGGCAGCCATGTTAACGCTAACCCTGCTACTCGCACTTAGCGCAACGCATGGCCTAGGGAATCCATTCACGATAACCAAACTGGATAACTCCGGCATACTCTTTGAAGACGTGGGCAACTTAATAGTGTACCACAACACTTGGAATATCTTGACAGAGATAGACCTGACAGAGCTGAAAAACCAAGCGATGTTAGCGGAATATGCAGAGCACCTGACTCTCCGGCTATGCGGTAATCAGTCGCAGGACGGTAGTTCCAACTTTTGTGCTACCCAACAGGCACACCTGCATGCCATAGTGGAAAATATCAAAAGACGCACTAGTACAATAGAAGAGTTACTATCACGATCCCGGACAGCTCGGTCCATCTTTGATGGAATTGGTAACGCCTTGAATTTCTTATTTGGAACTATGGACAGTAGCAATGAACATGAAACTTACAGTCGACTGAGCGAGCTAGAAAAGGATAAAGAGGCACTAATCAAACTTGAACAGCAACAAATAAGTATAGTAAAGAACACATTGGAAAAAATTCAGAAACCAATAGTATCACTTTTAGATAGTCAACAAAAGATTGCCTATCAGGTCAATGACTTACAAAATATGACCGAAAGCCTGATTAAGAGACAATTACGACAAGATATAGTCTCTAACCTTTTACTACAAGTGATAGAAATTGAGTTCCGGCAGCAAGCGTTACTCGACATCATCATTTCCAGCAGAAGTAACCATATTCACCCCCTACTAATATCTCCAAACACCTTAATTGAGGTATACTCCAAAGCACACTCAAAGTGTCCAAATACTCAAAAATGTTTGACTATACTATACCAAACTGCACAAACGCAGTGCCACCTTTTACAACGAAAATTACTAATTAAAGTAACATTACCTATTTTCAAATTACCCAACTTCAGACTTCAAAAAGTCCATTGCTTCACAATCCAAATAAAAGCGAATCATTCCTTGGTACCCGACATTGAATATGCATACGTAGGCAGTCATGATAAAACCCAAGAGTTTCTACTTTTAACTGCCGAACAAGTGAAGTTATTCAAAAGAGTCACTCACAATATTGAGAAAAATACGTTTGTGGGTCGTCTGAATACTCCAATAATAAAAGCTGCTCTATCTCAGGAATGCATAATAAAACTACATACTACTACTACATACATTGCAAACTCAGAGTTCAACTACCACAAAGGGATATACTTATAGAATTGAGCCGACCTAATGCGTGGTTATTTTCATTCAATACTCCTTATGATGTTCAAATTTTGTGTAACCAAACAATACACTACTTCACGCCTAGTCGGGCAAGGGTCCCTGGTAATTAACCAGCCAAGCCAAATGCGAATAGGCGAAAAGACGTTGTATTACGAAGGAGAGGAAAGACATCCCTTAAGTGCTAGTCAACCTGTTTATTTTCCCCCTATAAATGAAACTTTAATTAAAGTTAATATAACTGAGATTTCTCTCACTCCACTCGGTAAAAAGACCACAAAATTAGAACTATTGACTGGGGATGAAACCAATCAAATTATACGCGGTGGCACCCACTCACTCGAGGAAATCCAAACAAAGCTAATCGAACTAGGGAAATCACATACTCAGACCCATTCTCGGATTTTGATAACGACATGTATCTCATTTAGCTGCTTGCTATTCATACTGTGTGTAATCTACACCGCCGTAAAATACATATACCCCGCCTATTCAAAATGGCAACAAAAGACACCCCAAGAAGCCCCTCATGAAGAAAATTTACATTTACCAGAGAGCACAACTGCTAATAAACCCCAAGCGGTAAAACGGGCACAATCCCTCCCAAAAACCAAGTCAGTGCAATTAGTAGTATAAATAATATTAAATAAAAAACAAGATCACTCGCAGTTGTTCCAAATATATATCTATTCATATAGAAATCTAGATACCTAGAAAAATAGCCTTAAATTTTTTGTATGTTCAAAAAACATTTATAATTTTTATACTTTAAACCTATACATATAGAAATCTAGATACCTAGAAAAATAGCCTTAAATTTTTTATATGTTCAAAAAACATTTATAATTTTTATACTTTAAACCTAGGCATATCTATACACCTAGAAAAATAGCCTTAAATTTTTTGTATGTTTAAGAAACATTTATAATTTTTATACTTTAAACCTAGGCATATATATACCTATTCATATAGAAATCTAGTACCTAGAAAGATAGCCTTAAATTTTTTGTATGTTTAAAAGCCGTTATAATTTTTCAATACATGGAAATATACCTATTCATATAGAAATTTATCATTAATCGTTATTGCAAAACAGGCCATGGAAATGGATAATTTTTGTTTATTAACTAGCTGGATAATTAGTTACTCAAAGACGTCATAAAATTACTTATAAAAATATTCATAAATAATTTCAAATGTTTTCTGAATAAAAATAGCATTAAAATAGCATAAAAATTCAAATACATAACAAAAAGTAGCATATTAGAAGACTCCATAGAGTCTATGTATATATTCAAAAGAAATACCTACATAAAAATATATATAAATGTAGGAGTGAAACTACATACGATTGTAAAAATTTTATATCCAAAACCGAGAACCACCGCGTAACCACCTTTGTATGAGTTATTCCTCTTCCAAGAATAACTCATTTTTTTCAAAGAGGGGAGGAATGGTTGTATACCAACCAAAGATAAAGAAGTTTATGCATGCATAACAAAATGCATCCATAAATTGCTTTAATTCTAAAAGTGGGTCCAAAAATGCATTCATAAATTAACATGAGCCAATTTATGTCTGAAATGCATCCACGAATTCCAGGGCTCAGATTCAAGTATACATGTGCCAGGCTATCTAAGCAGCACATATACAAAACATCTTCTCATGTCCAAGCGGACGTAGTCATATTCAACGGCACATGCCCTAAATAATTCTGTCTGCACGACAAGAAATTATGTGACAACCACGTGTGATATTTCGGATGAAATATGCACGCGCTAAACAATTTTCGATGGGTAAACATTATTGACTGTGAGAAAGACGCGCATGCTTATTTTATTCAAGTAAACAGATCAGGTGTCGAGTGAAATATTCAAGCGCTAAACATTTTTCGATGGGTCAGCATAATTAACTGTGAGAAAAATGCGCCTGCTTATCTCACTCAAGTATACTGATCATGTTGCAATCCGCCGTCCAGGAAAATTTAACAAGTGGATATATTTTTACCATGGGAATTTTTGTGGCTCGTTTTCACGATTCAGCAATGTTGGACTGTGGGAAAGAATTGAACAATTCTGATTGGCTGATTCTTTCTCCGGTCTGACATGCTGATTTTGGGGAATGGGTCACATGAAGATTCCTATAGGTCAATTCAAGTGACCAATGAGAGGGCTGAAACAACTGAGCCTTTCTTTAAAAGACTCGTCACTGGACACGAGGAGGGCAGTTTTTAGCACAGTCTTGAAAGAACTAAACTAATCACGGTGGTTATCGCGTTTCTAATAAAAGTTTTTGTATTGATAAAAGTTTTTGTATTAATAAAAGTTTTAGAAAAAATAAAGTAATCGAAATTCTTAAATAAAGCGGACTTTGAATTCGATAATTCGTGTGGTACCGTTGGGTACATTCCTTAATAAATAGCTAACCTTTTCCGAAAAGGAAGAGTATTTTATATTTGCAGAAAACTCGAGAGGACAACCAGGAGCCAAGGACCACAGTGTGTTCCCCTTCTTATCTTTGGAAGGAATACACAACAGTAGGCAGATCAGAAAAATTTGACAACTGTCAAAGCTTTAATACGAGTGTACTAAATGGCAGCCGGATTAGTCCTACGAAAGTCGACTTACGTAAGACTAGTCCTAAATAGCTGCGGTCTAAACATACTCAAAGTAGAAGAACACAATTTGAGCTTTAACTTTATTGCCAACTACAAGCTGGCTTGAGATTTGATCAAATTGCAAATTTCAAGCCCAATGACTACCAACTTGAGGGAATTTTTAATATTGCCAACTGTGCAAATGTCGAATATCAGATGAGAATGACTTCTGTTGGCACACTTAAGAAGGAAACAGCTACCAAAAATATTAAAAGGGAAGAAAACTTATATAGTTAGTAAAAAATAATCAGTTTGTTATGGTCGTAGCGTACTGCATGTAGCAATATGCTACACTGAACCAAAGTGTTCTTATACGCTGATCCATGTCACATGAGTTGCGAAGAAAAGGTACGGAATGCCAGGAACAGAAAAGGAAGAAGAAGCATCCGAGAGGCCGGAAAGAGTACTGTCAATTGAAAGTCGCCATTTCAAAGGCAGATTCGTGAAGTGATTGCTCGGAAGTGAATCGTCAGATAATCCACATCAGGGATAGTGATAAACAATCATACGAGAGGTCCACCCAAGTAAGTAATTACAAAAAAAAAAACAAGAATAATATTGTGATTAACTCGCCACCTTTCGTCCACTTTGTTTTAGACGGCGAGTTGGGCAAAATACAACCAAATATTCTCTAAGTGGAGACGGTTTTTTGTGTGTGCTGTGTGCTATCTGAGACAACTTACATCTATATATGCAAAACCTCACAAAAACGCGGTCCAACTAAAACGAGCTAATGGCCCTCTAATGGAAAGCTCTACACATTCTCTCTTTCTCTTGCTGTATTATGCCACATAAATTCTTCGCAATGATAGCCTTCTTTGGTTGAATAAAAAGTTAAAGAGCTTTCAAAAAGTGTTCCGGTTGTATATGGAGTTTTGGACATCTAGTTGTAAGTTGTCTCAAGTGTTATACTCCAAGCGACAGGAATAATCCAGAGAGTAGATATTGCGAGCAATTAACTTTCGAAATCATACAAAGGATCGACCCTTCAAGTGTTCCACCTGTGATGGGGTCTTCTCCACAAAGGAAGAAGAAATAACAACATATCCATTGCAAGATCTAAAAGAAATATATCGCCGCAAGCACTACAAGAGAAAAATAAGGCTGGCAAATTATGGAAGTATCAACAATATAAACGGTTCAAATGAATGAAAAAAAAATCAATCAAATCCTACTGGCGTACAATAGACCAATAAAGGTATCAAATTTTGAAAATGTGTTACAAGATCAAGCGGCAGGCACAACCGAAACTGTCAGAAAGATGATTCTTCGCTTATATTTGTTTGGCCTGAAGGAAAAAGTCCAATAGGTAAAACAGAAAACCGAAAAATCTCCAGTGATACACATGTAATGTTAATTTCTTAAAATATTTTTGAATGTAATGTTTGCTTTCTATCTACATAATTTTTACTAATAGTAGTTAAATCAGACCAGTTTATTTTCACATTTTATGATAAGTGCTTTTCCCGAACAAAATAATCGCATTGCGCTAAATAAGTCCGCTTTAGCAGAAGTAACTTTTAAGAAAAGGAAAAAAGGATTGAACAGAAAACTTGAAGGAGCGATTAAATAATTCCAAGAAAAAGGAGCACGGGCAGTTCCGAGACCATTCTTTTGGCATTTCAGCTTCGTCGTAGCCGCCTCCAGGGAGCTCCTTCGAGGGAGAAATGTACGAAAAAGAGAAACCGTAAGTTGATTTCATTTTTTTCTTCTAAATTTATTATTATAATAGCTACACTTAAGATTGGACTGCACTGTCGGGTGCAGTATTGATTTAGCACGAAATTTATTTAACTTATGATAATAATACAATGTTGTTTGACAATTTTACTCGTGGCTGTCCCAGTGCCCATTGAACTTCATATTGCTTTCCGATGGCAGCAAAGAGCGCGCCTGTTGCCAGGCCTCCCTACATCCATCTAACAATGAACGCAGATAGGCGCTGCAACCGACACCTCTTGCTGCATAATTCATCGGGATTAGTGTGGGTGGCCGCACGGCATATTGCCGCTAGCGGTCAGTCGGCTTGGGGTGGTTCTTGCCACCCACATCCCTTGATGCTTGAAAAAGCTGTGCGAAATGAGTAATAAAAAAAAACTGAATCATCTTTGTCGTCCCAGCGCCCGTTATTCTTCTACCACTGAATGTTTATTACGCTGTCTGACTGGCACCGAGTGATGATTCGTGGAGGATGGAATACAACCATGAAACCAACATTCCTTTCAAACAATATGGGAGAACAAGAATAATAAGGGCGCCAGTCTGGCCAGCGCCCTGACTTACATAAGCAATTATGGTTTAATCGCCCTACCTAGCTTATTCACAACTCTTAATGTAAGGACCAAACAAAACGTGTTTATTACCTGAGAACTTAAAATTAAGTTTGTATGTATATAAATATAGGTATGTTTACTAAGTGATAAATTCAGCGATTTTACTTACATGCAATTTACAATAATAAATTCTAAAAGTTACCTTACATAAAGTGTCGGACGACTGGGGCAGGTTGTGGTGAAATCCGTCTTCTACTTTCACTAGAGTTACTTAATTTGGGCCACGTACGCAGGCTCCGCGTTCTTACTTTCTCAAACCACCGGTCATGTGCCAGGTAAGTTCATAATTAAAGCATCTCCAATGAAATCACCAATATGTCTATTCGGGGAATTTAATTCGCCATATCAATAACGCATATTGTATTTTCATTCGCTGATACAACAAGAAAAAATATGACGCTGCTGATGCAGGTTTGAAATATTAACGCAGGTAAGTATCCAATTAACACAACTATGAATTTTCTTAGTCGCAGCACTAATAATGCAAATTGTGGTTTTCCTTTACAGATTCCAATAGAATAAATTAACGCAGGTAGATATCCGATTAAACATGACTTGAATTTTCCTTCACAGGAATAATAATGCATATAGTATATATATTTTCTTTGCAGGTTCCAACAGAATAAATTATCGCAGGTAAATATCCAATTAACACTACTTTTAATTTTCTTATTCGTAGCACGATTAATTCAAATGGTAATTTTCTTTACAGATTCAACAAGAAAATTCACGCTGCTAATGCAGACTTGAAAAACTAACGGGGGTAAATATCCAATTAACACTACACTGATGCAGGTTCAAAAGAAACAAAAGCTAATTGACACAGGTAAGTACCCAATTAAACGCAGCTTAGGATTTTTTTTTATTCCCATCATTAATAATGCATATTGTATTTTTCCTATTAGATTCCAAAGAAAAATTGACGCTGGTGATGCAGGTAAAAAAAAATTTAACACAGGTAAGTAACCAATTCACACAATTTTGGATTTTCATGCGCAGCACCAGTAATTCAAATTGTATTTTTTTTTTCTTTAATATATTCGATTAAACACAACTTAGAATTTTCCTTCGCAACACTAATAATGCAAATTCGATTTTCATTCGTAGATAAAAGAAATTAAGCTGTCGAACTAATTAACACAGGTAAGTATCCAATTTAATACAATTTTCAAATTTTTCTTCGCGACACTAACAAATCAAACTCGATTTTCATTCGTAGATAAAAGAAATTATGCTGTTGAAATATTACTCATCAGATGATTCTCTCATAAAAAACTTTGCCACTTCCTCCTGTACTAAAGAAACGCACGAACCAACGATCATTTTACCACTGACTGCCTTACGCAGTCTCCCTACATTTCTGCCGTCCGTTGCCTCAGCCACCGGCAGGCGCGCAAATTTTGTCTGTTCTTTCTCGGTCGACTGCCGAAATCTATTCGGGCGGCAATCTTTTCACTAAGTACGGGTGTACGTGTATCACTTTCTGGCAAAAAAAGGTCCTACCGTATATTTGTGTAAATTTTTCTTGGAATCTTTCGGTCGGGCGTGCGGTGATCTATTCTCTATTGGATATCACGCGATGTTTTACGGCTAGGCGAATTACCGTTTTTCGTCTCGTGGATGTATGTGACTAGCGGTAAATTTTTACATGGAAATTGTAAATTGTGCGCGTTTTGCCCAATTTAGAAATTTTCGTTTATGAAATATGTATTCCTTTGTTGTTGCTTCCTTTGCAGGCTTTTAGGTATGTGGCTCGGGTTTTGCTGTGAAAGATTGTAATTTGTGCGAGTTCTGCACAAATCATAATTTTTCCGTGGTAATTGTTTTTTTCTCGGGCGAATATGCGCCTTATGAAAGAGCAGCATAGAGCTGCTTTTCGAAAACATAAATAAAATTTTGGGTTTTTTTCTTTTTAGCGACTTCAGGTCTTATTATGATATGAAAGGGTAGCATAGGGCTATCTTCCGAAAACTATGGAGCTTTTGCCCTTTTTCAGGAACCCAAGATTTCGGAGCAATGAAAAAAAACAAACTGACTAAGATAAAATGGACGGGGATAAAAATATATGGCAAGACAATTTTAAGGGGGGATAACAAGGAAAGTAGCGTGAGGGCAGAACGCTACAGCGTGGGGACGACCCACCGAGAAAAGAGTCTCAAGCCGGGCCAAACACAAACCACAATTTTTGAACTAGATGGAGGAATAGGTGAAAATATTCGTAGCAGCACCCAACGTGGGGACGACCCGTCAGCGTCTCAAGCCAGGCATACGCCACAAACCTGATTCTACAACCCGAACTTGCCAGTGCACCGCATCGCGCACAGAAAACTAGAGGAAAATGAAGAAGAGACAGGAAGGTAAAATCCTTCAGATTAAGGTCAACCCAGAAGGGGTTAGTCGCAAAGACTATGACAATCTAAACTCGATAGTTTAGAGATAATACATCATATAGAAACTACACTCCGCTGAGATTTCGTCCACGGAAACCGCCGCTCGGAGACACCCACTAAGAGGAAGAATGAAGAAAGGACAGGAAAGTAAAATCCTTCAGATGAAGGCTAACCCAGAAGGGGTTAGTAACCAAAGACTGAGACGATCTAAACTCGATAGTTTAGAGAAAAAAAATCGCAGAGACTCCATCCGCACTCGCTGACGCTGTGACATTCTTTTATTGGAGGAAAAGAGAAGAAGGGACAGGAAAGTAAAATCCTCACATTGAGGCTAATCCAGACGGGATTAGTGTGGAAACATCTACCCCACTAGGGTAGAGATGGGTTCTACTAGGATCATTGTCCCTTTACAAAAAAAAAATTTTCGCTCACCCACCGCAGATCGGAAGTAATGAAGAAGAGACAGGAAAGAAAAATCCTCATATCGAGGCTAATCCAGACGGGATTACGCAAACGGGATTTCTACTGTAGTTTCCTAGGCGTAGGGTACCGTATCGGTTGAGGTTGACACGTTGTCAGACAAGAAAAAGGGTTAACTGGTTGATTTACAAAAGGCGTATCATCCACCACTGATGAGGCAGTAAGAGGGTTACGCGATAACCTATAGTTTGCAAGTGAAGCTTGCCGGATGCCTTTTTAGGGCTACCGAGGCTGACCTAGCTCGGGTCTAGACTTAATATCCTGAGCATGATAGACTCCGATGGAGAGACCCTTCTCATTCGCGAAGTACGGGGAGCACTTGGTGGAATCGTGCACTACGTTTCGGAGAGCGAACGCTGTCTCACTCAGCTGTTCATCCCAGTTCCGGTGATCGTCTCCAACATACGCGCGGATCGCAGCGAGTACTGATTATTTGACTCGCTCGGACGCGTTGGACTGAGGTGAATAGGATGGGGAGAGATAGTGCTCGACCCCATACTTCTGTAACGATTGGATGAATAGTTTGGAGATGAACTGACTCCCGTTATCGGAATGGAGGAATTCTGGGACCCCGACCACATGGTATACTTCTTGTTCTAAGAAGCTTACGACCCTCGCGGAGGTGGCTTCTGGCATTGCTTTCAGCAGCACAAATTTAGTTAGGTAGTCAAGGATGATGAAGATGTATTTGTTCCCCTTTTTGCTTCGTGCGTAGGGACCTAGGAAGTCACAAAACACGCGTTGCCACGGAAGTTCTGTGCGACGCCTCTCTCCTAAAGGAGGTCTAAGAGAGTAGTTGCAAGGATTCACGCCTTTACAGACCTCGCACTGGTTGATAAATCTCTGTACGTCGACGGCCAATAGTAGTGACGACGCAGCTTTTCGACGGTTTTGGCAGTCCCAAAATGCGCGGATGTTGGTGAGCATTGTTCCTCGTCAATCAGTTTGGTGGTGAGCCCTTCACGTACCCAAAGCTTCCATGAGACTTGACTCCCTCCGACGACGTTCTTGGGAGGAACGAAGGATATGTACACTTTGCCGTCTGTGACTCGGAGGTCATTGAAAGCGTTTGGGTTAGAGATTATTCTCTGAACTCGCTCGACATAAGAAGTTTCAAGATATGCCCGTTAGTCCCGCGACTGATTCAATGGCGGGAGAACAAGCGTCCTTCTCCATAAGAGAACTTCTTAACTCCTCAGGAAAACAGCGGGATAGACCGTCAGCTACCACGGTTTCCTTGCCTTTCCGATATTCGATGTTGAAGGTGAAAGCTTGGAGATTAAGACTCCACCGTGCTAGCCTGCCACATAGATCTCTTTGATCCATGAGCCATTTAAGACTAGCATGATCGGTGATATCGTAAAATCCAGTCCCTCAACATATGGTCGCAAGCGTTTGACGCTCAGTACTGCCGCCAGACACTCAAACACGGTGATGCTATAAATTTTTTTTGTGCCGCATTCAACTTTCGCGACATAAACGCGATGGGGTGCTCAGCTCCGTCAGCAGATCGCTGGAATAACACGCTGCCCACTCCCGTCGTGCTTGCATCACACTGTATGAAAAACGACCGCGTGAAATCTGGATTAGCAAGTACTGGCGCAGTGGTAAGACATCCCTTCAGCTGTGTGAATGCTTGCTCGGCCTGGTCGTTCCACAGGA
This sequence comes from Dioctria linearis, assembly GCA_963930735.1. Lineage (NCBI taxonomy): Eukaryota > Metazoa > Arthropoda > Insecta > Diptera > Asilidae > Dioctria > Dioctria linearis. Next base: position 146,054,238 of record OZ005741.1, read on the forward strand.
ATTTAATATTCTTTCTCAGCCGGTCTGTGAGAGGAGTAGCGATTGTCGCGAACTGCGGAATGAAACGCCGGTACCAGCCACAGACCCCCAGGAAGCTTCGGACCTTCTTGACGGTGTTTGGTCTTGGAAAGTTCTGAATGGCAGATACATTCTCTGGGTCTGCCCTCATGCAGCCATTTCCAACTACAAAACCGCATGCAGAAGTTACTCTTCTCCACGTCAATGGTCAAGCTGGCCTTACGCAGCAGGTCTGCGACTGTACTAAGCAGCTTGAGATATTCATTAAACGTGGAGGAGGTAATGAGCAACTCCTCTAAGTAGACAGATACCTGGACGTGCGTTTGGTTTGGAATGACCTTACACATTAACTTACACATCGTCTGTGGAGCGTTACAGAGCCCGAAGTGGAGTACTGTGAACTGGTACAACGGCCGCCCTGGAACGGCGAACGCAGTCTTATCGCGGGAAGGTTTTGCTAGTGGAATTTGCCAGAAAGCGTCTTTCAGATCGATGGCTGAAATAAACTGAGTCTCTTGTAATCGACTCAGGAGCCAATCGATGAGAGGTAAAGGAAATGCGTCCGGCACAGTCACAGAGTTTACCTTGCGAGCGTCCAAACATAATCGAACCTTCCCATTTGGTATTCTCACTAAGGATACGGGAGAAGACCATGCACGCTGACTTTCCTCGATAACTCCGAGTGCGAGCATACGATCGAACCGGTCGTACATTGCTTTCTGTATCACTGGGGACACAGCGTAGTAGCCTTGTTTGACGGGCTTTGCAGCACCGACATCTTTCTCATGTTCAACGTAAGATGTGCGACCGAGGCCGTGTTTACTAGCGTTGTTTGATGGGCTTTGCAGCACCGACATCTATCTCATGTTCAACGTAAGATGTGCGACCGAGGCCGTGTTTACTAAAGGATGGGAATGATTCCACCACCGTTTGCAAGCGATGGTTATCTTCATCGGACAAATCGTGCTTCTGAGAGCACATGGGTGCGGGCTTAAATAGTGAATATAGTTCGCCTACCATGACTGGATCCAGACCGAAGGCTCTCCAAAACATCCCCTAATACAGGGACGGTTGCAGAGAGGGAACTATATGGAGACACATCATGCGAGTCTTCTCTCCATACTTCATTAACACACGAATGTGTCCTAACACCTATTGCTGTTGACCGTCTACAGTCGATATGGTAGACAACATGGAATCGAAGCGGATCCCTGCTTTTTCTGGGAATTTTTCGCCCCCGAAACCTAACACGCTCACGCTCGCGCCACTGTCTAATATACCCCTTATTCGCTGGCTTTGGATGAAGACATCAGCGTAAGGCCGGAGGTCTGTACTACTTGGTAGCGTTGTTTCAGCGACGGCAGCCTTTATATTTCTGCGCAGCATGTGGTAACGGCGGGTGCGTGATACGATCTTGGGCGGATACACGTTTGTTCTGATGAGGGAAAACGGTTCTTCACTGGCATCGCTGTATGAATCGGTGACGAAGTCTGATGGTGTACTTTCAGAGGATGTATAACTGCATTACTCTAAGTCCCATGGTTCCTCCATTGGTAGGGTATGAGTGGTTTGGACACCCACATCTCGTGTGGTTATTGCTGCTGTGAAGGACTGTACAGGTTTAGTCACTATTAGGAGCGGGTTATGTTCGGGTACGTCCTGGACTTCTACTGGCCTGCCTTTGGGCGGGACGCGCCCATCACTCCCGCGTAGCTGACCAAGCGGAAGTGCTCTGGTTCGGTGTTGATTGCCGCTTCGCTGGTGGAACATCTTGAAATCTGGGCCGGAGTCAGAATACGCGGAGTTCCCTTTGAGTTCTGACTCCGCTTCAGGTTTCCCGACGAGCAAGTTGGGCACTTGCTTTTCACAACACCTGCTGAGCCACACCCGAATGTTCGCCGTGGTCGCAGACAGGCGTGATGGGCATGTCCCTCTGCAGCACAGTTCCAGCAGATGAGTCTTGGTCTGGATGGTGGTTGATAATCTCTCTGTGGCATAGCTTGAAGAGCTACTATCACATCATGTGTTTCAACTTCCGGGTTATTTGACAGATATTGACTATCCGAATATAATTCGTGAACTAATCGCCGTGGCGGTAACTCTCGAGACTGTGACTTGGTCTAGGACCAAAGTTTTTCGAATTTGCAACACAAGTTTCTCAGGTTGAGAACGTTCGCTGTGTGGTACAGCAGCAATGCCTCTTGCAAAGCCGGCTTCATATTCCGCCTTAGGATCTCCATGAGCTCCTCCTCGGGAATCGGGCGAGACAAATTTGATACTAGCGCATGAACCGCCAAGCGATAATCGCTGAAAGATTCTCGGGGACCTTTTGTTCGATCCTCTACTAGTTTTCGTATTTCGTAATCAGTCTCCTGGTTCCTGAATTCCCGAAGAAGTGCCGCGCGTAGTTCCATCCAGGAATGAGAACGGTGGTCTCGTAGGTACAGCCAGTACCAATTCGCGGCTTTTCCAATGACGAGCGAATGAAAACCGGCGCATAGCTGGGAGTAAGGCACTTGTTCTAGCAAGGCTAGTGACTCTACTCTAAAAATAAATTCCGTCACATCCAGACCTGAGGTACCATCGAAGTATAGTTTCCATCTAAAAACTGGACTGTTTGTCATACTACTACGGTCTCTGGCAGCACCCTGTCGATGATATGCTGACGCGTTCAGCGGTGAGACTCCTGACCCTAGTGGCCTGGGTGGTCGTGAATCGAAATAATTATGACTTGGTGGGGGATCTGCCCCTACACTGCGGTTTGGTCCCGTGTGCTAGGCCTCGAAACGTTCGTTCACCGAACGGAAGCATGGTCTTCCTTCAAGAAAGGCCGTCCGAGTTGGAACTTGGGAAGTAACACCCGTTAGACCAGCCTCTTCTGTCACGCTGACGGATGGGATTTCCAGGCCACGAGCCCCTTCCTCATCAGGCACGCGACCCTGCAATGGAAGCTGTCTCGACCTAATTCAGGAGATCTTCCAATGCCGAAAGACGTTCCTGGACTTCCGAGCGCGCGGACGAAGAAGTATTGTGCAACCGTCGGGCCCTGTGAACAACGTGGATGATCTGACTACGATAGCGCGTCCGATCCCCATCCGTTCGAATAGGATCCGTAGTGAGGTCATACCTCAGAGCCTCCACTCGGCTGCTGATATAGTCGACCTCCCGCGAGGGATTCTTGTGCACGTGAGATCTTTGCGCTTATCTGCTAGGATCTAGCTGCTCGGCTTCGAAAGCCTTCAGAAGCTGGTCTCGAGCATCCTCGTGAGATGCATCGATGTTGCGCAGCTCATCTTAAGGTAGATAGTTGAAATCCATACTTGGTCCGTTGAAACTGATCACGTGGCATAGGAATTTGTACTGGGATTGTACCAATATCCCGGAAAAAGGGAAAAGGTATATGGCTCGTATGTGGAACCCGTTCGGAGGTTAGGTGTTCTGTACCCAGAAGGTGTACAAGATGAAAAATATGCGATAGGCCAGAGTTCTCTGTAGACATAACTCGTAACACTTGTATAAACTCAGAAGAAAATCCAAAATACTAAGTTTATAATAGATCTAAAGAGGAAGATCTTCAATTTGTGTGACTAAGATAATATGGACGGGGATAAAAATATACGGGAAGACAATTTTAAGGGGGCGATAACAAAGAAAGTAGCGTGAGGGCAGAACGCTACACGATGGCACAGTTAATTTAGCATGAACCCATAATATGACTTAGTGACATTTATGCGATGCTATAGTAATTTTTTTGCACTTTTTATTTAACTTGAAATGAACTCCTAATATTACCTAGCGGCACTTTTGCCGTTGCTATTGTAAGTTTTTCCTTTTGCCCTTTTGTCGCGATTATATAAAATTGTATTTAATTTGATATAATATTGGAATATTTCTATTACTACTGCTAATCGTTGCCATGCCAATTTGCATTGAATTATAGATGGCTTATCAATAACACACTCTACTTTGGAATAAACTTATATTGTTATGTAATATTTGTTAACGAATTTTGTTGCCTAAATTGTTGATTGATAACTAAATACAAGAAATACTTATAACGCAATGAATGGCGCGATAAAGTTTTCGATTTCTCCCCAGTTCTCCTGGAGCCTTCTTAGCATGAGGGTGGAATAGACTAGCTGCTCCTCACTTATCAGGTCATCACAGGGACACTGAAAATTATCTGCCCTCAGTCTCGATTGGGTGGTTGGGGCGAGCAGAGAAGACAGAACATCTGCACCTTCACCAGAGGGGAGGAGGAATTGGTATGGTTTTTGACTTTTGATTTGTCTAAGTAGATTGAATTTATCTACTAGCATCGTTTTGGTACTGTAGATTGCAGTGTATCCATTCTTTGAATAATTTTAATAGTACGTATCTTGGCATTGAACTTGATTTAAAGCGTCGTCCTTTATTACGGCTTCGACGAGTATTGTGAATTCCCCGATGAACTGCATTTCGCTCATTTTGCAAATTTTGCGATCTCGATTATTTAACTCTATATATTTTTGACTTTTTGAGTTCTGAATGTTTATACCTTGCGCATAGCCAGCCATAAAGACTTTCTTTTCGTTATTTGTGATTTTTTTTTTAATTTTGATTCAAAACTTTCTCTGACTTGTGTAGAGACATACGTGTCTCCTAACCAAACTACGACGAACCTCTGCACAAACTGCAGAACTACTTAGATTTGAATATCGGCTATAAATTCAATCTCGTTAATTTCTGTGGAGACGGAGTCACTCACAAGATCAAGACGAATGACGCAACTCCGATAAAATAACGTTTTTATCCTATATCACCGGCAGTGCAGAATTTGATGGATGCCGAATTGAGAGACGCACGCTATCGCTGGGTGTGATAGAGGAGAGCCAGAGTCCTTAGAGCTCTCCAGTTGTACTAGTGAGGAAGCCTGGAAAGGTTCGACTTTGCTTTGACGCCAGAAAAGTCAACTCCGTTACTTAGAAGGACGCGTATTCACTGCCGCAGATAGACACGCTTCTGAGTCGACTTCCTCCGGAAAACTACTTTTCAAGTCTGGACTTGAAAGACGCTTTCTGGTAGATCCCACTAGACACTGATGCCAGAGAGAAGACCGCTTTTACTGTACCTGGTCACCCTCTCTATCAGTACACAGTAATGCCATTCGGCTTAGGCAATGCTCTACAAACTATGTGCTGCCTTATGGATAAGGTCATTCCATTCGATCTTCGTGAGAATGTTCTCGTCTATTTAGACGATTTAATAATTCTGTCATCAAACTTTGACTCTCATCTCACGCTGCTAGCCCGTGTAGCGGACTGTTTGGGGAAAGCTGGTCTCACTATCAACGTTGAGAAGAGTAAGTTTTGTATTAAAGAGACTTGGGTTTCATTGTCGGAAATGGAGGAATACGAACTGACCCCGACAAGATTTCAGCCATAGTTGACTATGCGTCACCTAAAACTGTTCGGCAAGCCTGACGCCTACTAGGTATGGCGGGATGGTATCGATTGTTCATCCCGAACTACGCTGATTTGGCGGCCTCCGTCACAGCCACTGTGAAGCATCCTAGTCAGTTCCTAGAATCATAAAAACAAAAACTTACTTCTGCTTAGTTGTTAGTGAGCCTGTCGTGGCCCAATATTATTCATTCTGCGGTTGTAACATCATAACTTTAGCCAGCAGCAGGTGTACGACTAATTAAGCAGTTTGCAGTAACTAAGCATTTTTACTTCGCACAGTTAAATGCTTGGCGATTGAGAATTGTTTATTAAAAGACTGTTGCATCCACTGCTGTTGTAACTAAGCATTAATGTTGCGACTCAGGTACCAATGCCCTAAATCACCACCATAAGGTCAATACATGAATATATTGTCCTATACAATATACTGAAGAACCTCATAAATGACCCTGAAAATGAAAAATTATTTCATTTTAAAATTTCAATTAAAATTTAAAATGCATTTAGAAATGCATTCCCACAGTATAACAAAATGCAATTTAGCATAAATTGCATTTTGTTATCAGGCACACATTTCACTCACACGATATGCACACTTACCTACATACAGTGTCTTCTTACTTTTTTTCCGTATGTACTATGTACATACATACATACAATTATCAAAATTATTAGCGCCCTCTTAAAATTAATATTTCAAGACGGGCGCACAAGTGCATATCGGATTACAGTTTTGCATTGATGCATATAGCTCGCATCAAAGAACTTTTGCATTTTCTCACGTACGTTTTTTCAACGTCGTGAGAAAACAATAAAAAGAAAAAAGAGCTTTTGAAGCGATCGTGGGTGCAATTTGCCCAAACCTCGGGGAGTCGTTTTTTGAAATCCGCCAAGAGAAGTTTCGGGATAAAAATTTTTGTTTTCTAAATGTAATTCGTAACAAAAAGATTTTTGTGTCTAAAGTATTTTTACTAATAATTTAATAAAGTGACTCGAATCGAATCTTGATAAAAGTTCAAGTCTATAATAAAAGGATTTGTGTGTCTAAAAATTCATATTTGTATTAAAAACGATTTATACCAATAATTTAATAAAGTGACTCGAATCGAATCTTGATTAAAGTTCAAATCTATAAAAAAAGGATTTGTGTGTCTAAAAATTCATATTTGTATTAAAAAAAAATGCCGAAAAATAAATATTCAACCGAAAAGAAAGAAGCTGTGATTGAAGTTTTACTACAAACCTTTTCTCCGACCGCTTCTCTACATATAACCGAGGAGCACGAGCGGGCAAGTGACAACATTAAGCCATGGTTATGTAATTCACTTCGCATAGTGAAATGCTCAGCTGGTCTTACTGCTTGCTTACTAACAGTATTGGGGTCTCCAGCTGACGGCAGTGACTGATGTAATGCTTTGCGATTAATTGCAAGGTATTGCATTGGTCACTAAGTCAGAGTCGCTTCCGTCTGTAAAGATCTAACAGGTGACCCGACTTTGCGAGTGTATCAGGTTGCTCAGATGTGTTTAACTAAATAAAGTTTTACGCGAGTTTTTATTTGGGGACACGACAAATTGGCGCAGCCGGAAAAGAGGTAAAAGTCAGTGAAATTAATGTGAGTTTTTTTTATGTTTTTGTCGTTTTCGTTTTACTTGGGCGAGTAAAATGAGATAAATTTTTTTTTTGTTTTTTCTCAACTTCGTTATTGACAAATTTAGCTTTATTGGATTTGTTTTGTGCGTTTAGGCTTAAAGTGAAGAGTAAAGATTGGAAGACATTATACTAACCAAGGTAATAAATGTGGGAAATCTAACTATGGTTGGTTTTTCTATTGTGTGATAGTAAAAGGGTAGAAGTTTTTTTATATATATAACGGGTATTTTTGTGTTTTTCCTTAAAAAAATTTTGATTATAATAAATAAATTTTTGGACAATTTTATTACATTTCAGCGCATTAATTTAAAAAGTTTACTCTTACACACACTGGGAGCAAAGCTAATTTAGCTACTCCAAATACACACACTGGGAGCAAAGCTAATTTAGCTACTCCAAAACACTTACATTAGGAGCAAAGCTGTATAGCTACTCCACCAAGTAAACACGTACAAGAAACATTACAGGAAAAGAGTTGAAATAGAAATTGAAACAGAATAATAAGATCTAAGCATTAAATGAAATACCGCAGAAATTAATTGTTGAATGTTTCTTATGAAAAATAACCCAAACTTAATTCGCTAAATCTATGGATACAGGTAAACAAAGTGCACGCTGAGGATTGAATGGTATTTTAGTGTTCTGTTTTAATAGTGATATTTCTCTTTGCTGAAACACCTTGTCCTTCCTTTTATCAAAAAACACAATTCAATAATGGAAAAATAAATTTATATATATATATATATATATATTTATATTACACCGGAAAACTCATACCTACATATAGATTAGGTAACAAAAGGTAGGGAAATATATATGTTTATGTATTTATTTGGCCAAGAAATATGGTTATTTTCCGAAAAATTTTAAATTTTTAATTTTTGCTGAAAGTGAAAGTTAAGTAGCATTGACAGGGATCCACGGTATTAAAATTTTAGGTATGCATGTAGTTGTGATGAGTTATATGAAAATATTCTTGGAATTTTAAAAATTCACTGGCCTTTTGCCGATATTGGTTAAGTGCGAATATATAATCTTTGCAATTGTTGTCAAATGGGATCTCTGATTTTTTTTATGGTAATAAATTTAGATAAAGGCGTTTTCTCGTTTCCACTTCATTTTGATAGGTTTGGTTCCTCTTTCTTGGTGTGCTAAGTAGTGTTGTAAGAGAATGCTGCTAGTCTTACCATATTTCAGCTAAAAAATTACACTTACACATGTTCCTACTATCCCCAACATCTTGGACAGAGTATATATCATTATTAATTTTCTACAACATTAAGGCAAGTGGTTCAAAATATTTTGAACCATTAAGAGGTTCTTTTTATATATTGTATGGTAATAATAAGTATTTCTGTTTCGTGCCAGAGGTATCGTTGGGGTTTGTTCAATTCATATAGCTCTAACGTGGTGTACGTAAGTACGGCCATCGTGCCAAAATGCAGTTAGTTACACTCTGTTTTAAAATTTTATGCGCTTTTACTTAAATTGGGAATACATTTAATAAGTATTCGAGTACTCGCGAAGAATCTTTATGGAGTAAAAGTCTTTGTCAGATTTATGTTGGAGCATATGTACGTATAGTTGTGTCTCGTTTTAGGTAATTCAGTAAGATATAAAAGCGCTGATAGGTATGATCAATGAGAGGCGGTAAGAAGTATATTTCGCGTACCTGTTAATGTCGGTGTTAAGAGTGCTAAGTGATAAATGACATATGTAGTGTTTATGGTGGGAATATGTGCGTGAGGTATAACAGTCTCACAGTCCTAAATGTCAACAGGAAGAAGCAATATCTTAACTAAGGAGGAATTGTCACGCTTTCAGGCCCAGGAAAGGGAGTTAGAGATAAAAGCACAGGAACTGAAGGAATGCCAAGCAATATTGCGGAATTACGAGCAGGACTAAGAATATATTGGGGAGCATATAACGGCAGAGTTACAGAAACTGTGGACAAGAGAGGAAAAGAAGGAATTGTTAAAGAAACTGCATAAGATTGCTAAAAACAATACAAAGTGCGAAGCTTTAGACCTATTGGTAACAGCAGCATGCGAACATATTCAGATCCGTGAAATAGAAGCAGAGAAAGTATTGGTAGAAATCCAAAAAGAGGAAAAAGGACTGATAAAGAAAATAGATTCGCTAAAGGCACAATTAAGCGAGGCTGAGGAAACTGCAGCGGGGTTAGAAGAAGAGTTGGGGGTCGATCGATCATCACAGAGAAAGCTGATTCAAGAGAGTAATAAGGTGACTACGAGTAAAGGGTTCAAGCCGAGGAAATTGTTATTTTGGGAACAGCATAAAGAGTCAGAAGAAAATCTAGAAAGGGAGCTAATCAAAAGAAAGAAGCAGGAAGTAGCGCCGAGTGGAAAAGTAAGAACAGAGCAGAACCAGATAAGGCCAGAGGAAAGAAACATCACAGGGCAAGACAACATGGTAGAGGTGCATGAAAAAGTGATGGACCTAGTATGCAAATATGTGCCCATACTATCTGGCGAAAGGTCGTCCAAACTGGCGAAGGAAGTGTATCGCTTTCTGAGCTGCAGTAAGGATCTACATGATAGACTGTCACAGGAGGAGCAGAAGGTTTTTATCAGGTGCATAAAGTATCGCCTAACGGACGATGCGAACGACTTGGTAAGCTCAGCGGAATCAAAAGATTTTGATGCCTTACAGCAAGTAATCAAATCGGCCTACATGCCAAAAAAATCGTTTAGCGAATTGCGAACGGAAATGCTGGCACGCAGGCAGAGGCCTGGTGAGGATATCAGGATTGATAGCAGAACTAGAGGCAGATGCAGTAGCAACATTTAAAGCTGTCGTTAGGAGTAAACCTACTCAAGTATACCTCACTGGACAGAAATTCGAATCACTAGAAGGAGTACAAGAGGAAGCTACCTACGATGAAAAAGATGCACAAAGGCTGCAAGTAAGAGACCCAGAAGTGGTACAGGCAGGTTGGAGGTATAACTCATTAAATACGCAAAACAGATGGGGAGCAGGTGAGTTCGGCCCCAATCGAGCCCAGCGACCGCAAAGACCGATTTATCAGTATCACCCATAAGACACCAAGGGCCGGCAGCCAGGGTAACCACACCGAGAACAATTCATTACTTCAAATGTGGACAGCGGGGTCACATTGCGAAAGATTGTAGGACACAGCCCCCTTACTGCACCAAATGTAACAGCTATGGTCATGAAGTAGCGAGCTGTAGGAAACAGCAAGTACGTTTCGCAAATACCGCGGTAGGTAGTCCAGGTGAATGTATTCAACCCGTATCGGGAGTGCTGTATTGTCAGTTCTGTAGGACATGTGATCACTATACAGAAAACTATCTCAAAAAGTACGCGCTGGCCAACTGGAGGGAAACGGGGAGCGGCAGCTGTGGAATTCGTCCACAGCTGCCTTCCATTAATAAACTCCAGAAACATATCGCCGAGGGGGATGATATTTCAGTAGACTTAAGCTTACTGAATAATTGTAGCATCACAGTTGAAGCAGATATAGGGTTAACAGGTAAGTTAAATCTTTTGGTTGATACCGGGTCCACATGTAATTTAATAATATTTAATAAGATAAGAAAAAACACGTTTATTCAGCCGCAACGAACTATTACTATTGGGGGTTTATTTGGGGCTCCATGAAAGTCCGTAGGGGTCTGTCAATCTAAGTTACGTATAGATACTGAAGAGCATGCTTGCGAGTTCTATGTAATTTATGCCACAGACTCCTCAATACCAGCTGACGGAATACTGGGTATTGAATTCCTTAAGGACAGAACTATCATCGACTGCATTAACCAAAAACTGTTAATACGGAATGTAGAAAGGAACAAACAAGAGAAGCCTCTTTTTGCGAATGTAACAGGAAAAGAAAGTATTAACGTAGTGACATTGGCCAAAGCTTGTCACTCTAGTAAGGAAAATCCTCTAGAAATCTCAACAGAAACAGTGAAATAGCGTATTAGAGAAAGAATTACCGGGCTAAATGACATTCTTGGTAAAGCGATGGCAGCCTCAGACAGCATAGACTGGTATCTAACACAAATAAACGAGAGAGATGAAAGGGTGGAAAAGAGGACGGAAGACATTGCCCAACAACAATCCCAGCAGGAAAATGAGGTGAAGGCCACCAGGGATGCAAAGGCGTTGAAACATGAACACAGGCGGGAAAATATCTTGACCGCAACCCTTCATACGGAGGCTGGTCAACGAGATCATCGCCTGGTAAAGGATGAGTTTATAACATGGCCTAAAGGGATGGGGGTGAAGAGCAGGTTAAGGTAGGTGTTGAACGGGAGACCGGACTAGGGCATCCTCGCACGGACGTCCAGCTCAGTAATCCCAGGATAAAAGCTTTTGCACTTGTTCTTGAACCCGAGAGCACGAATGGACTAATAATACAGTTGAAACCCAGAACAGAGCAACTGGTGAGAATCCCAGTTGAGAGTGAGACTGAAATGCTATGTTTGGTCGAAGAAATATGTCGGGAGTGTATTGCGGAAATACACTAATCAGGCCTAAGAACGGACAAGCCTTTGTTGCAATCATAAATGCTAGGACTGAGGCCGTGGCAGTAAAAAATGTGAAACCAAAGTTAGAAAGACTGAACCGGTATTCAGTACTACCACTAGCGGATAGTGAATTGAAGTGTAATAAAAGGCAACAGCGGCTAAAATTAATGCAACAATCACTGTTGTTGGGAGAAGATCTCCATCCAGAGGTGACGGAATCCGTGACTCAGCTCTGCTACGAATACAGTGACATTATTCTTTTACCAGGAGACAAACTGACTTATACTCCAACAAAAACCTTTAAATTACCTCTAATGGCCAACACAGGACCCATACATAGAAACAGTACCGAATGCCAGAAGCTCACCGAGAAGAGTGTAAAAAGCAACTAGAAAAATTGTTAGAGGATGACATAATAGAGCACAGTGATTGTTTATTTCATTTTCCAGTACTCCTGATACCCAGAAAGGGTACTGATGAAGCTGGGAACCGTAAGTATAGGTTGCGCGTAGTCTTCCTTGCACTCAACAAGGTTCAAAACCACTTCCGTGAATTGAGGATATACTGGATCGACTAGGTCATTCTAGGTACTTTTCAACGTTATATTTGGCTAACGGATATCATCAACTACTAATCGATCCAGTAGACAGAGAGAAAATGGCTTTTAGTACCAATTTCAATCATTTTTGTTATAAAAGATTGCCATTTGCGCTAAAGGCAGCGCCTCCATTTTTTCAATCGCTCTAAAACGGCATATTAACAGGGTTACAGGGAGTAAAATGTTTTGTGTATCTCGATGATGTCGTGATATCTGCAAAAAACCTTAGACGAACACAGCGATAAGTTAAGGTAAGTATTTCAACGTTTTCGGGATCATAATTTGAAACTACAACCTTCTAAATGTCAGTTTCTGAAAAAAGAAGTGGTGTATCTTGGTCATGTATGCTCGGAACAAGGAGTAAAGCCAGAGCAACGTTTAGTGGAAGTAGTAAAGACATTTCCAAGACCAAAGACGATGCGACAGGTCCAGTCCTTCCTGGGGTTAGCTAATTACTACAGGAAATTCGTCCCTAACTTTTCACTAATCATGGGTCCAATTAATAATTTATTAAGGAAATGGTAAGGTTTGATTGGGGACCCAAATGTGATAAATCATTCACCCTGATAAAAGAAGCTCTCACTACGCCTCCATTATTAGCTTATCCGGATTTCACGAAGGAATTCACGCTACTGACGGATGCCAGTGGTGAATCATTAGGGGCAGTTCTAGAGCAGGAAGGAAGGCCCATCAGTTACGCCAGTCGCACACTCAATCCGGCCTAGAGGAACTACTTGACAACTGAACGTGAGCTACTAGCCATAGTGTTCGCCGTAAGTAACTATAAATGTTATCTTTTGGGCAGGCACTTCAAAGTAATTACTGACCACCAACCTCTTCGGGGTGTTTTCAAGGTTAGAGATACGACGTCACGTATGGTGCGATTTCACCAGAAGTTTTCAGAGTATGATTTCGAGATTCTATATTAAAAAGGAAGAGAAAATGGCAATGCGGATGCTTTAAGCAGAATACCCCAGAGAATAACAGAAGCCAAAATGGAGGAAAGCGAAAAGCATCATGCCTAGCCATCACTCGGGCACAAGCTCGAAGAAAAGATCCCGAAGTAAATGACACATCTCCTATGGAATCCGAAGAGGAATGGGGTGACCTCGATGAGGCAGAAGGAATAGTAGGTAAGGTGATGGGCGATACGAACCCACAGCATATCATAGGTCCAGACGAAGTTGGGCCGATCTTGAAGGACTTCCATGACTCTCGGTTTGGAGGACATCTCGGAAGAGATAAGACCTTAAAACGAGTAAAGCGCTTCTATCATTGGAAAGGGATGAAAAGGGATATCGCGAAGTATATTCGGCGCTGCCCGCAGTATCAGAAAAATAAACACAGTCGAGCTACAAAGATGCCGTTAGTGATCACTGCAATCTCAACCAAACCCTTTGAGAAGGTATACGTCGATTTAGTGGGACCATTGCCGTTCAGTCACAATGACAACAACTACATCTTGTCCATAATGGATGATCTCACTAGGTTCATTGTTTTCGTAGCGATCCCGGATCAGGAAGCGAATACTGTGACACGAGCACTGTTCGAGCAAATTCTCAGCCGATATACTCTACCAAAACAATGAGTTACTGATCAAGGAGCGAATTTTACAGGAGAAGTGCTGACGGCCCTCTGTAAGATGTTTAAAATTAAAAAGTTACAGACTACTGCCTATCATCCGCAGTCAAATGCCGTACAGAGACAGCATTCCACGTGAGCCAGCTATTTGAGAAGTTTTGTAGACCAAGACCCGCGGAATTGGGACGAATACCTGCGGACGGCAGCTCATGCTTACAACAACTCGGTACATTCGGGCACAAAATTGACACCAATGGAAACTTTATTCGGATTCGTCTCAGAAGTTCCCAGCAGCTTGCAGCGGAAGCCTGAACCGCTATACAATGCCGATAAATATCATAATGTGTTACGGTTTAAATTGCAAAAGGCATTCGAACTAGCAAAGGAAAACTTGATCAAAAGTAAATTGTCCGCCAAGAAGTACTATGATAGGTCCGCGAGGGCGATAGATGTGCATGTCGGTGAAAAGGTTTTGATTAGAGATCTGGCTCGGGCGGGAAACTGTAGTCAATCTTCAAGGGGCCCTATGAAGTAATTTACGTTCATAGCACAGAGAATGTAACAATCCTTATCGGGAGAAAGCTCAAACGGGTTCACGTGAATCGTTTAAAAAAATTTGAATAACTTTGAGCAATCAGAATATTGTTATTTAGTAAGTTTTGTTTTTATTTCATCTTACAGGTAAAGCAGCAGAAGCGTACCAGAAAGGACGAAAGAAGAGACCTAGTGGCCCGATTTCGAATCCGTTCATGAGACGGACGCTAAAAGAAGCCCAGAAGAGCCGGCATATACATATGCATTTGTGGAAAAGGTTATAATTGGAAAGAAATAAAAAAAAATGGTTTAAAAAGAGAGAGAATTAAAAAAAAAGTTAAAAAAAGAGAGAATTAAAAATAAACTAAAGTAAAGAGAGTAAAAAATAAAATAAAATAAAATATTAAATTAAAGAAAAAAATTAAGGTAGCGAGAGAAAAAAGAAAAGAAAAAACATATTCATTGAAAATATTGGTAAATAAAAAGAAAAGTTAAGAAAAAGAAGAAAAAAAATAATTGGAAAGAGAACTGTAAAAAAGAAAAGAGCACTTATAAAAAAAAAAAGTAATAAAAAAAAAGAGGTGGAAAGGCGGGAGAGAGAGAGAGGGAGAAGGAGGAAGTGGATAGATAGTAGAATAAACTAAATCTATACCGTGATTTATTTTCTTTTCTAAATAATAATAAAACCTTACTAAATAAATTATATACAGAGTGGTTCCTTTTATTTTTGTATACTAGGTAGGATAAAATTAAGAAGGTTGCCATATAGTTAGTTTGGATAAGTTAAGAAGTTGAATATGGAGGCAGTCGCCATAATCTTGTTGATGTTCATCAGTTTGTCATACGCTGCGCAGGTTGGATACAATATAAGGCCCATAATGCAGTCCGGGGTATTGTTCGAGCACGTAGGAAGAGCCAACTTTTACACTAGGCATTGGACTATTCTATCCAAAGTAGAAATGCCGGACTTAGCAACGGAGCTGGAATTCGCAAACAATTGCAGCAAGCTGGTTATACAGCTCTGCACAAAAATCAACCACACCGAACTCGGGAACAGATGTGAGCTAGCCACTAAGGAAATAGGAAGCTGGATGGCGAATATTAGGAGACAGGATGATGAGTTGAAGCACCACACCCATGCGGAGCCGGCTTGTCGAAAGAAGCGATCTTTCTTTGATGGTATAGGGTCCCTGTCAAAGACACTTTTTGGAACCATGGATCATCGAGATTCGGAAAATATCAACTCGGCTTTGAGGGATCTCGATGGAAAGGAAAACCGCACCTTCACCTTGCTTCAAGAGCAGACTACAGTGATTACATCGACGTTCAATCTGTTCAATGCGTCGCGTGTTCAGGCAGCAGCGGAGCGAGAGGAACTATGGAATAAAATCAATGCCATCACGACCGCTCAGCAAAGTAAAGACTTGGAGATAAATGAAATACTTACACTAATGCCCTCCAACTGCGAGAACTCAGTGATGTCCAAGAAGGTTATGCGAATATGCTAGTCGCACTAAGCATGGGGATGCTTCATCCCATGATTATTCACGCCCGGCAGCTAACTGAAATTATGACGAACGCTACACAACAATTGGATTTAGCCGAGGAATTTCTGGACTTCCAATTGTTGACTCAAATCGCTAAGGTGAGCGCAATGTAGGGTCCGCAACACATTATGGTGAGAATAGACTTTCCTCAACCGGAAAGAGTGGCTTTTGAACTGCACAAGGTATATACCATTCCCGCAATAGTTGATGAAGACGGCTACCATGTATATGAGTTGATAGTCGCATTTCTAGCAACAAATAATCACGATCGCCAGGATGTCCTGCTAGACTACCAGCAATATGAGAAATGCAAACAACTGACAATCCTCTGAAATCATCTGCGTTTCCTGTGCCCACAGTTGGGACCAATTGTCAGAGCCATTGGTGATAGCTGTGTGCTCAACCTTTTACGAAGTTTCAATGTCAACCCGCTGGCATGCAAGGAAAAAATTCTCCCAAAATGGAATAGTCTAGTCCGCATGATTACCCGAGATCACTAGTTGTTCGTGATGGCCGAAAGGACGAAATTAGAGGTAAACTGCCACGATACACCTACAGCGATTGGAGAACTATTGTCCACCGGAGTGTTATCAATCGAAGAGCACTGCCACCTTCAGATCGGCGACCTATTGATCACATCAGAGGACCACGCTCAGCGAAATATTACTCTTTGGCAACCCTCATTTTCGGAATTACTATCATGGGAGAGCATGAGCAGCAGAAATAGATCTACAAAGCCTATGGCTGATGGCGATCAACATCGTAACGTACGGCTGTTAGCTACCGACAATGTCAACCAAGCCTAGAGAGATCATGCAGCAGAGATTGAAAAAATAAATGGGGCCATTACGCGGGAGGAAATACATCAACAAAGTCAGCCCCAAACCATCTACGCAGCCGCCACCTCAATAACCGGGCTATTAAGTATTACCAGTTTTATCCTAGTAGCAGGAGTCCTCATCCGCAGGAGATGTCGGAAGCAAAAACCAGTACAGGCTAGAGCAAGCAGATTGTCGATATTGCCCATCACCCGGAATTCAATAAAACCCACTGTAACAACAGAACAGCTTACCGAAGACCAGGAAACCAACGATAACCTCCAAGTAATTGTGCCTACTACAACAACATTGCCCACAGCAAACCTGCCTACGATAGTGGGAAAGCAGCTAATACAGCTAGCGTAGTAACAACCGTTGTAGGGCCAGATATTTTTGTTATACTAAGTGTTATATTGGATAGGACAATGGCAATCTTTAGATAGACGGAATCACTCTGAGTAATTAAACCTACGCAAAAATTATATCCAGGTTATAAACTTAATTTAATAATTGCTAGAAAAAAAACATGTGTTCATTTAAAAAAAAATTTTTTTGGAATTAGGTATAAAAAATGCTTAAACGAAAGTAAATAGTGTAGTTATATAATATGATTAGATAAAACAAATATATGT